>VDFB02000015.1:263078227-263231809 GCA_007258455.2 Sequoia sempervirens
ACACTATTCCCTTGAAGTTCTAAGCCAAAGCCTCTCGTGATAGAAGTGCTGCCCTCTATCAATGCTCGGACAACTATCAATCTATAAAGAAGTTCAAAAATTACTCTCGGCAAGGATAATCTTCCCTATGTGTTATTCAACCTAGGTGGCTAACTTAGTCCCAGTTCGTAAGAAAAACAGGGAGATCAGACTATGCATGGACTTTAGAAATCTGAATAGAGCTTCAGAAAAGGATGACTACCCACTCCCTTCCCTGGATGAGGTACTAAATACTGTCAATGGAGCACAGATGATGCCATTCTTGGATGGTTACTTTGGATACAATCAGGTAATGGTCGAATTTGAGGACAAGATGAAGACTACTTTCACTACAAAGTGGGGGACGTTTGCATACAGAAGGATGCCATTCGGTCTGATAAATGCTGGAGCAACTTTCGAGCGCGCCATGGACATAGCATTCAAGGACCTAATTGGAAAATGCATTATTGTTTACATAGATGACCTGACAGTGTTCTCCAAGGATTGACTCAATCATGCCACCAACTTGGCCAAGGTTCTTCAGAGGTGTATCCAGTATGGCGTCTCCCTGAATCCCAACAAGTGCGTGTTCAGAGTCTCTGAAGGGAAGCTCTTGGGGCATATAATTTTAGAAAGGGGAATATTGATCGACCCATGTCAAGTCGAGTCTATTCTTAAGATCACATGACCAAGAAGTAAGAAAGAAATGAAGTCTTTCTTCGGGAAAATAAACTTTGTGAGGAAGTTCATTACAGGCTTTGCAGAGATTGTAAAGCCTCTCAACGAAATGATGAAGAAAGACGCGAAGATAGAATGGACTGATGAAGCAAAAGATGCATTTTCACAAATCAAGCGATCCATTTCAGAGGCACCCGTGCTCACCAGCCCTGACTATCTCAAACCATTTTACATCTACTCTTTTGCTTCGGAACACTCGTGCGCAGTAGTATTAAATCAACTGAGAGAAGAGACAGAGGAGAGGCTGATTGCATTAATGATCTCTCCATTCAAAAATGTGGAAATCAAATATCCACCTCTGGAGAAGCAAGCTTTCGCACTGGTTCAGGCTATCAAGAAATTCTGACATTACATTCTCCGAAGTCAAGTCATCGCTGTAGTTCCTGACGTGGCTGTGAAGTCCCTACTGATGCAAAGTGAGCTAGGATAAAGAAGAGGGAAATGGATGGCCATCTTGAAAGAATTCAATTTGGAGATACACCCTATGAAGTTAGTTAGGGGTACAGGCTTGTCTCAGTCCATGGCGAACGCTAGCGACAACATCATCTGTCAGCAATACACGACCCAAACTTTCTCTAATGACCCCTAGTATGCTGATATCATTTGCTTCATGCTCAACAATCGATGTCTAGGAGAAATGAATTCCACTCAAAGGAGAGCCCTAAGACTGAAGAGTTCTCATTACATGCTCAAAGGAGGGTTTCTATACAGGAGGAATTTTGAAGGAGTATACATGAGATGCCTTGATCATCAAGAGGCTAAACATGTGATCTCTGAGTTTCATGGGAAGCATGGCACAGGTCATGGGTCTGTAGATTCTTTGGCACACCAGATCCTCCGATATGGTTATTGCTGGCCATGTGTGTTCAAAGATGCTCATTAGCATGTGAGGACATGTCACATCTGTCAGATTTCTGCACCAAGGGAACGCCATTCAGCCATGCCTTTGCAGCCCATCTACGAGGTAAGGCCATTTTCCCAGTGGGCACTGGATTTTATTGGAGTGATTAACCTGAACTCTTCTACAAGACATAAATTCATCTTTACTGCCACTGACTACTGCACAAGATGGACAGAGGCTATACCCTGCAAGAATAGCACAACAGAGGTAGTGATCAAGTTCCTCATTGAGTGCATCACTACAAGGTTTGGGGTACCTTTCGCTCTAGTATGTGACAATGGCACTACCTTCTCTTCTGTTGAATTTATTTCTTGGGCATATGATCATAAGATTGTCCTAAAATATTCTTCAAATTATTATCCACAAGGCAATGGAGTTGCAAAGTCAACCAATAAGAATCTCTTAGGGGTCATTAAGAAACTGTTAGAGCATAACCCTAGAGACTGGCATACCCAGCTTAGATTCACATTATGGGTAGATAGGACTAGGATTAAGGCTGCCTTAAACACCTCACCATTCAAGCTGGTATATGGCCAAGAGTCTATCTTTCCTATCCATCTACAAATACCTATCCTTGAGTTCATGCAAAAATTATACTCCAATGACAATAGGATAGAGGCCAGGTTATCTTCTTTGTTGAAATTAGAAGAGCAGAGAGATGTGGCCTTACAACAATTCTTTAGGCATCAGGCTGTTGTCAAATGATGGTTTGACAAAAGAGCCAAGATAAAGGATTTTAGGATATCAAACCTAGTGTTGCTATGGGATAAGGCTCGTGAAAAGAAAGGAAATCACCAAAATTTTGACAAACTCTGGTTAGGCCCTTATCAAATTGCTGAGATCCTAGGGGAAAATGCTTTCAGACTGAGTAGCCTAACTGGAGAACCTATTCCTTTGCTTATTAATGGGCAGTTCCTCAAGCACTATTTTGAATCTTGAGGCTTGTTAATTTATGTTCTGTATATAAGAAATTCATTGTTCTTTATGTAAATAATTTATTTTGTCTCCTGTTTGTAAATAATTTGTATTTTTGTAAATACTTTCTGTGTTTCTGCTTGTCAATATTCTGCTGCTCCTTGTGTAGATAATTTACTCTTTGCTTGTAAATAGTTTGTTGCTTATTTTTTTGTTCTTTCCTTCTGTCCTTTGTGTTTCCTTTACTGTTTGGTCTTTGTTTTGTCTCAATTCTTTGGGGTTGATCTGTCCTTTCCACCTAAAATTGTGGGGCTATTATCTGAAGCATACTTTGATCATTAGGAGAGAAGTGGTTTAGATATTTCCAGGTTTTCTGATTGGATGATTTTGTCCTCAATTCGTTGTTTCATGCTTGTTGTCAATAAAAGTTGTGGAAAGTTTTGAAAACAAGGTGCCAAGTAAGAAATCCTTCATCAGCTCCCCTGAATCTGTCACAAACCATTAAAATCATCTCCTCTATTGGTAGTGTATTTGTCCTAGGATGACAGTGTTGTAAGATTTGAGTAAAAAATCTGACTTCCAAGTGCTGTTATGAGGTCCATTGTAGTTTTCAACCCAGATCAGATATTAAACATCTGACATATTGAAAAGAAAAAGAGAATTAAATGAAATATCTGAAACTTCAAAAGAAAACAAAGAAGAGAATTATCAAAAGAAAAAGAGGATTCAATATGAATGGGTGATTCCAGTATCTCTACCGGGGCTATGGACGCCTAACTGGAAGTAGAGCAATGCTATGAGAGAACTAGAGGTATCTCCGTTGGGGCTATGGACGCTTGATTGGCAACGGAGCAATGCCCAGGATATCATTGCACGAAGGAAATCAACTCATGTAGCTCAAATCTTACACATTGTTATTCAAAAGATAAGAAACTTTATGAAAGGATGGTGCACTATTAAGCACACACACAAAGATTCAGGGGGTAGCCATTGATTGACTTACATTTGAGATTCTAGCTCTACCTTGCTTGCTATAACTGACCCAACTAGAGTTGTGATGTTCATGAACAAGGAGTTCTGGGTAGCTGAATCCTTCAGATTCATGAAAATGGTTAAACCATTTCCCCAGCCGAGTCACCATTTGTTATGCCTTGCATAACCACCCCACTTTGATTTGGATCAAAATGGGTCCCCCTTTCTCTTTTGATTACTCTTCTTCTGGTTACTTGCTTTCCTCTTTGGAATTCTTGTGTTTTCCTCCTAATTTTGACTTTTGATCTATTTGATTTAATTCTAGTTCTGTCTCAGCTTGAGTTGGTTTTCTTCTTGCTGAAGATTGAATGAAATAATCATAAGCAACATAATGGTTTATTTTAATATGTTTCATATGCTTTGGGACTGATGCAGACCTTTGTTTTGCAGGATTAAATCACACACATGATGATATTAGAAAAAGGGGCTCAGTTGGAATTCATTCCTTAGTCCAGTTGGTCACAATTCTCTTCTAAGAAGAAAGTTGGTAACACCTTGCAGATGTTTTGCGGACTACCAATGCATTCTACTCAATATGTGTCTGTGTTACACTTCGGCAAGACCCCATAGATGCCACAGTGATCAGAGATCATATACAGGCATCTATCACGAAGACATCATTCATTATCTTGGTGACTAGGAGTTTCGTATCGACATAAGTTTGTCTTCGGGGAAGGGTCTTGGAAAAATCTCCATGTCTCGCCGACCGGCGTCAAAAGGATTCATACATCGGAAAAAGGTTTTCTCTTTTCCAAGAAGTCTCGGTGAGTTCACGAGGTCTCACCGACTAGTGCATACAGGCATACACTTCGGTGGGAGTTGTTCTCTTCGGTATGTGCTCTCACCGAATGCCATGAGTCTTTTCGATGGGGAAGGGTCCGCATATCGGAAAAGCAAAATAACATCACCAAGAAGTCTCAGCGAGTGGGTGCAGTCTCGCCAACAAGGGTGTCTTCGGAGAGAGTGTGGGCATTTGGCGTAATGTTTCACTAATGAAATATAGTCATGACGACTAGGAGCTACACTTCAGCAAGAGGCTTGTCTTCAGAGTAAAGTCATGGTGAGTTCTTCGTGTCTCACAGATCGGCTCATAAGTGAACACCTCGGCCAAACAATCAACATTCGACATGTGGTCTTGGCGAGGTCTTTTGGTCTTGCTGACCGACGGTGATGATTTCCCATTGCGGAGAGATCTGTTCGTCGGTGTAATGTCTCACCGAGCGGCTCCGATCACACCAACATAGCGTGGGGGATTCTATTAGTATGTCTTCGGGGAGAGAATCAGAGTGTCTTACTGACATGAGGGAGCCCTCGCCAAAAGGTTTCTAAGTTTGGCATAATCTCTTGCCGAAAGGAGAAGTCTCAATGATGCAGAAGTGATATCGCCAGGAGTCTTGTCGACACGGAAGGGTCCCACCAAGGATCTAAGGTCAGCGGTAATTTTGGCTTTGGCATGAGGTTTGGCCGATTGGCATGGGTCTCGTTGGAGGAAGTTACATTCGACGAAGGATAAAACCTTCGACATAATGTCTAGCCGATGAGGTGAGGTCACATCGACAAAAGTGGCATCGGCGTAGTGATTTGGGCTCGCTATGAGGTCTCAGTGAATGCATCGGGTCTCATCGATGAATCAAAACGACATTGGAAAAATGGAGTGGCTTCGGCCAAAGGTCTCACCGATGTAAGATTGTCTCACCGAAAGGACAGAACGAGCTCGCCGAAAGATCTAGGGTTCGGTAGGATGTCTCATAGACTAAACAAACTCTCCCCGAACTCAAATGAATACTCAGTGAAGGACAGGACCTCGGTGTAAGGTCTTAGCGAAGTTCGAAGGTCACGCTGAAACAAAAGAACTCGGGGAGACTCTAGAAGAATAAAGGGAATTCAACAAAACATCTAGGCGACTCCGGACTATCTCAGCAAAAGCAAAAGGGACCCAACTGGAAGAAATGGAGGACTCGACAAGAAGAAACGAGTTCGAGATAAGGTCTCCCCAAAGTGTTATAGTCTCCCCGACATCAGAGAGGAGCTCACCCGAGGAATCTGGCATCGCCGTGACTCTTGCCGACAGAATAAGTTCGGGGAGAAAACAAAATCTCATCATAAGGTCTGGGCGACTATGGAGAGCTTCACCGAAATAGAATGGACTCGGCGAGAAACAAAAGGGCTGCTATGATGTCTCCCCGACCTCAGAATGTCCTGCCGACTAGTGAAAAACTCGGTGAAAGAAGAAGACCTCGATATAAGGTCTCGGCGAAGAGGAAAGGTATTGTCAATGTGAAGTAATATCGGCATAATCTCTTACCGATTCAACAGGGTCTCACCGAAAGAAGTCTAAGCCCAAAGGACTAAGGAGATCACCATGACCTCACACCGACAATGATTGTCTCAGTGACCTCGGTGTGTATCGACATAACTTCTGTAGCTCGCTGAGTGGTCTCATCGACTGGCCCATACTATGCCGATAACTGTTATAAGATGAAATCGCATATCGGGGAGACACCGATGGTGTCTCACCGACATGCGATTTAAGGTTGACCGCTCGAGAATTTGGCGTGGCATGTGTTCGTCCAATGAGGAAGCCAAAAGAGTGATTCATTGGTCCCTTTGACCGATTGACTGTTCCTGGGAAAGAAGGTCAACAAAATGCAAACTAGATGGACTCTTTTTGAGAACCAGATGACGATGGATTGACTTGGGCGATGGCGTTCAGATCTGCAAGGAGGCTCGACGGTGCTTCTAGAAAATGGTCAACAAATAGAGAAGTCCAGAACAGAAAGGGAGCCGAAGGAAAGGAGAAATTGGGACTCATAGGGACAGTTGTAATGACTACTAGCAAAGAGGTAGATCAGTATTGATGGAGATATTCTGAGCATTCAAGGTGGCCCTAAGATGGAGTTCAAAGATGCACACGAAGACAGAAGAGTAAAGGCTGCAGTTGCAAAAGATCTAAGTGTTAGAAAATCCAAGATCACCTGCATGCAAGATGGATACCTGTCACATGCAAAAGATATGAAGAACCAAAAAGATGTTCTATAAACCTCTCAGTAAAAATGCATTAAGAGAATCAATGATTACAAAAGAGATCAATCCTTATGAAGGAGATCAAGAAACCCTAAAAGGGAAACCATAAATGAAACCCTAGTGTGCACACTTAATAATTAATAATTAATTAATTATTAATGTGCCTAAGTTTAGCTTAAGTAATAAAGGAATAAGTGACTTAATTAATTAATCAATATGATATAATTAATTAAGCATAATAACTTATTACTCTAACACCCCCCCTTAAGATGAACTTAGGAAGAAGCTAAAACACTAGAATAAGATGCATGAAAGCAAATATGGGTCCTGGCAACTAGGCCTGATCAGGTACCCATTTACAAATGCAAGAATGAGGTAGAGAAGGAAAAACCCAGTGGGACAAAACCCCCTACAATGCGATGACATGCTACAAAGAAGCACTAGAAGAACTCTGTAGAGTAACACTGGAACCACAATCTGACAAGCAAGGAAAGATATCTTTGTCTACAACTAAAACCAAAACCAGAATCAAAATAATGTGACAACAGACCCGATGCCACGAAACACTCGAAAACTCCAAACGGGAACAACCCTGGAATCTATGAAGCAGCAAGCAATTATTGAATGATGTATTACTGAAAACGAAGTGCAAAGATGCAAGATGCACCCTCCCAACTACCAAAATATCCAAGTAATCTCCAAACAACCCATCAGGCCAAATCTGGACTAAGCGATCAACCTAGGATAGATACAGAAAAAGTGTATGAAAAGCAACATAGATCTCCTCAATACCTTTCCAACGCCGCAAACGAGGCGAAAATCGGACATTGTGGCAAAAAGTTATGAGCTCAGAAGCATAAAAAGTACATCTGACTTTAAACAGTAATAAATGCAGATAAATAGTAAAATACTAAAAATAAATAGCACTACTGGAAAGTGCTCAGAACCAACTTTCCGGTGATATCCTGTTTGCCCGATTTCGATACCGTATGCCCAAGTTATGACCAAAAGAAAAAACTACTCTTTTAGGGTAAATTAGGGCTAGGAGGGACAAAGAGGGCCATACGGCCGGGTGACGTCAGCAGATCATGGCAAAAAATTTGACGGCCATCTGGCCGTCAAAGCAAAAAATCTCCCCCTTGGAAAAAAAATTGATGGCTGTTGGAAACACAGCCCGGTGCCTGAATATTCTACAGGAATCTTTTAAGATTTCATCGCTGATTTTCTGCCAGGTTTTGAAGGTTGCTGCCGGATTTTGGAAGATTCTGACCGCTGGTTGAAGACCCGCTGGAGGTTTTAATGTCGACGGAATGTGCTTGGTAGCCGCCGGTTTGTTTGTGCGGCCGGCAACAGATGGGCCCGCCGGGGGCTGCTCAGGCCTGCCGCCAGGGTATGACACTGTACCCTGTGCGTAGGCGGATTGAATGTGCCCCATCAAGCAAAAAAATGATTTGTATTTTTTTACATTTCAAAAAAAACTTTTTCAGATTTGTTTTTTTTGAAAAAAAAAATACTAATAATAATTTTTTATTTTTTTTGGCATGCAGGAAAAAATATTATAAAAACCCTGAATTTTTTTTGAAATGCATGCACATGAGCGGTACAGAGGCCATACGGCCCTCAGACAATTTTTTTTTTTCCTTCTGGATCAACTGCTCCAAAATGGACGATTTGACAGACATTTCTAGGGTTTTGGGATGCTGTGAACGCGATGGTGACGTTCGTTTGAGCCCATAGTGTCCCGAAAAAATGGCTACCCCCAGATCTTGCAGAAAAGATGCCTGTGGAAACCCTTGCACTTGAAACTCACAGAAAGGCCATATCTTCAAATCACGAACAGGCAGCTGCAGGTTTGCTCTGATACCATGTTAGAAAAGCCAAGATCACCTACATGCAAGATGGATACCTGTCACATGCAAAAGATATGAAGAACCAAAAAGATGTTCTATAAACCTCTCAGTAAAAATGCATTAAGAGAATCAATGATTACAAAAGAGATCAATCCTTATGAAGGAGATCAAGAAACCCTAAAAGGGAAACCCTAAATGAAACCCTAGTGTGCACACTTAATAATTAATAATTACTTAATTATTAATGTGCCTAAGTTTAGCTTAAGTAATAAAGAGGAATAAGTGACTTAATTAATTAATCAATATGATATAATTAATTAAGCATAATAACTTATTACTCTAACACTAAGGTCATCCCCAAAACAACCTTCCAGCAATATGGATAGCAGGGCTCCGCTTTGAATGTAGTTTTGACTTTCCTCAGAAAGATTTGAGAGCCAACTCTCCTGGATGCAGATATTTTGTAAACCCTAGTGTAGGGGATAGCACATTCCTGTTGGTACATTCTGTATATAAGGCATTCTTGCCTCTTTGTAAAGGTTAGCACTTCTAGATTTAGAAAAAATTTAGACCAAGAACTTTTTAGAGTTAGAACTATTACCTAGGAGTTAGTCAGTTAACAAAAGGAGATGGATTTGCATCTTGATTCTCAGTAATGAGAGCTTCTCTTGTCTTCTTGTTTAGCAGTTAGATTTTAGTACAGACTGTAA
Source organism: Sequoia sempervirens (assembly GCA_007258455.2). Taxonomy (NCBI): domain Eukaryota; kingdom Viridiplantae; phylum Streptophyta; class Pinopsida; order Cupressales; family Cupressaceae; genus Sequoia; species Sequoia sempervirens. The sequence goes on from VDFB02000015.1 coordinate 263,087,416, forward strand.
TGTATTTTCAAGTTCTCCTAGTGTAGTTGGAAACAATCTAGAGCCACAGATTCTCTGTACACTGGTGATTGTGCCAACTTTGTAAATATTGCTTATCTGTTTTATTGACAGTAGAAGCAATCAAAGTTTAATCTACTTCATGTTGTGTTCCTGAATGATATTTTTCTTAATTGATCATTTGATTTGTGAAGTCTTCAAGGAATGAAGTGTTATTTGTGTTTTATTTAAATGATAGCTGAAAATCTGTTATTCGAATTAGCACTGAGAATGAAAGAGGTTGTGTGTCAATCACAAGCTTATCTTGTTCTACAGTTTTAGTTTATAATTCCTTGAAGTTAACAAGTCTGGTTAAGATTGGATGGACTATTGTTCTTTTCTATTTCAAAACCTTGATCTATCTTTTGTTGTTTCTTTAAAACCCCAGTTAAATTAGGTTTCATTTCATGTTTGATCTTAGAATAATCCAGAAGCCCAATACCATCATGCCCCTTGAATATTATTGTTACATTGACCACTGAGGGACATCAACACAGTTGAGAACCAACTACATAGACCTTGGGAGCTAAGATATCCATGTGATCATCTTTCTCTTTCAGGAGAAATAGAGTAGCAATATTCTGTTTGCATGTTGCTGTGCCAAAACACACGTCAACAGGAACAACATTCAAAACAAGGCATGCATTTGCTTCAAGGTATATATATTTTGTTTCAGGTATATATGGCTTATCATCATTACAAGTCTCAGGTTGATCACTTTCAGATTGTGGTATATTCAACTTGATCTTTTGCAAGTTGTTTTCACATGATATATGAATGACACGTTTCATGTTTGTACAAATATATTCAAGTTTATGAAAGGCATAGGAATGCAAATTACAAGTTTTAAATTTGTATATATATTCTCTTCATTGATATTTAGTGTGCAAATATTTTGCTTCTGAGCAACTTGAATAGTCACATTGTATGTGACATCAACATTAGAGAAGTATATTCAAATTGAAAGTCACATAGTAATGGCTAAGTTATCTGGAAACATCATCTAAAGGCTTATATTTGTTTTTAATTGGAAGGTGAATGATTTTGATTAAAGTCATATGGAAATATGTTTCGATGGTATTTTTGATAAAAAAAATCATAATAGTTGTTGTCGATGTTAGTCACATGTATATTGTGACTTATCATTTAAAATCGATATAACAATACTATCACATGCTTTCGGTTTTGCATTGAGATTTTTCTTGCTAAAACAATTGTTAAGGGATTAAAAGGATCTTATTATTTGTTTTTTGAAAAACAAAGAAAGGAAGTTGTTTTATGCACAAGATGATAACATTTTGTTTCTTAGTTATTCAACAGTTGGCCATAACTGTTACAAACCCTTATGGGTTATGTTGTTAAGACTTTTGTTAAAATGCTTAATCTTTGATGATCATGATTTAAAACCCGTTAGGGTTTTTAGAATCTTATTTGGAGATTGTTCTTACTGTTACAAACCTATCTGTAAAGATTCTTATGCATTTATTTAAGAAGGTTTTGTTGTATTTATGGGGTTACTGAGAATAAGAGAAAAAGCTCTTGTGAAACATCATATTTTTATCTTTATAGTGACAAGAAACTGGGTTTACATTGAAAATCATTGAATATTAGATACTTTGTAAAAGAATATGTCAATTTTATACAACATTATTCTTCAGTGTGCTTATTGAAATATTTATATGCATAGTCTTCTATTGAAATTATAGAGTTTCAAAATCTGCACTTCTAGGGTTATGATAGGATGCTGTAATTGTCATGCATTAAAAGGAGTTGGTGCTCCTTGGAATGGGTGCTCCTAAATTTTTAAGGGGTTGGTGCTCCTAGAGTGGGTGCTCTAAATTTTTCCAGTAAGGAATTGTAAATAGTGGTTTTATTTAAGCCAGTAAGGCATCAGTTTGGAGTGGTTTTTCTACCCCAAGAGGGTTTTCCACTCATCAAATTCAAGGTCTTATAGTGTCATTGCTTTGTTATGATAATATTGCTAGATTGTGATGTTTTTCCTTATTAGTTCATAATTGAACGATTGCCTTTTCATTTCTGAAAATATTTATATTGAAGCTCTCTTGTTAATGTTATGAACTTTCATTCAAGTGAAAGCACAAATAGTTCATTTAAGTCTATCCATACCAATGTCTTATTCATAGGATTAGTTGATACACAAGTCAAGTCTTCTTCACAAACTGTCATTTTTTTTCTTGATTTAAAAGTGAACACAAATCCTTGCTCTTTAAAAAAAATATTGTGGCTTTCATAAATCACCGATTCAACCCCCCTCTCAGTGATTTCAGTCTTCCAACACTTTCATCTACCACATCTATCGTCCTTCATATTTTCCACTTGTACTCCTCATCATGATCGGGTCCTTTCATCTAGCATGGTCATCCACATAGGATCGGGACATCGTCAAGGTAGTCTATGGATTTGGCGCTTATCAATTCTATAACTAGCTTCAGAAAGCTAGGAAAAAGTCCTGAAAAATACAAAAAATGGAAAAAAGTCCTAATTTTTTTTTTTTAAATGATGAAAAAAAAGAAGAAAAAAAGTAAAGAGAAACCAATTCATTCAATGGTGAAAACCACTTTGGTGGCACCTTGAGCAAGTACCATGGTGAAAACCAAGAAATCAGCGCCATGTGTAGAGACTTTTCTCCTCTTCCCTTTGGAGCTCTACTTGATCTTTTCATCTCATTTTCATTCACACTCCACTTCATAATAGCCTTTTCACACTCACCATGGCTTGTGAATTGTTCAATAGTCCCCTTGCTTGCTTGCTTTTCCACACATACTAGGTTGGTCCTATTCCTCATTGGGGCATTTCCTCAACCATAGCTATGGGTTGGGATATTGAACATCTAACGGTTAGAGAAACTACCCTCTTTATCTATCTACTCGCTCGTGATTCATCTCTTTCCATTGTAAAATGTCCCGAAAAAAATTCAAAAAATCATAAAATGTCCTAAAAAAATCCATAAAAATCATAAAATGTCTTGAAAAAGTCCATAAAAATCATAAAATGTCCTAAAAAAATCCATAAAAATCATAAAATGTCCTAAATTTTTAAAAAATAAAAATTAAATATTAAAAAAACCAAAAAAAAATCAAATATTTCAAAACCCCCCAAAAAATCAAATATTCTAAAAAAATAAATAAAAAATAGCATAACTTCAAAAACCCCTAAACAGTGACACTTTTAGATCATCACACCACTTTGCACTTTAACAAAATCAAAACACACCACAATTGAAAATCAAATGAGCATTGCAACATACCTATCAATCCCTCTTTCAAATCCAAGCAAAAGCATAAAATATGACAAGATTCAGTTCTACATTGAAGCATGATGCATGTTTGTTTGTCGATCTTTGATTATTTTATGATTTTATCTTTGGTGGCATGTCTTTTATCTTCTCAAGGATGTCTTGGACTAGAGAGGAGAGGATGGGGCATGTTCACTTGTTTTTTGTTTGTGGATTGTTTCTCATTTACAGGAGGACTCATCTTAAGACACAGTTATCTAAAACCATTGAGAAACTATGAGTCTAGTGTGGATGCAAGCATTCCTTGTCTGATTGTGTCTTCCATGCAATAAGTATTCAATTCATCTAAGGTCCTTATACCTAGATGCTTATACTTCACTGCTAAATAAAAACACAAACAATATTCAAGTCATCTAGAAGTTCCTGTTAGCTAGACGTTATACTAATTTGCAACATAATAAGCTCTATGATGATAAAGCACTTTGTAAAGCAGAAGAAGCTTCATCACCCTCATTTCCTTCATATCTCTTTTTCATATTTCATTTCTTCCATCATCCATTTCATTCATCATTTCATTTTCTTCATGTTCCTTATTTCAAAGAATGTTTAATCAGTTTATCTAACTAATACCTATCTTTTAATCTGTCAATCAATCTGCTCCTTGATCACTCAATCATTGTTTTGCGCTAGCATCAATCTCAATCAGCTTAATCAACTTATCAACCTGGCTATAGTGACCATTTACATTAATTGTTAAGTTACACCCATCAAATGTGCATTTTCATCAAATGTACATCACTGCTTAATCACTCGCACAATATCAATTATCAAACTTTATCCTCGTGATCTATCAAGAGATTAAACTTATCACAACTTGTTCGATCAATCTCTCTAGGGGGCATATCATCCTTATCATCATCCTTACTACGATATCCCTGGGGCATGTACCAGTTAATCAATCTTTTTTTCCTTTGAAATAACATGACATGCTACATTGTCTCAAAGAGGGGAAAAATACATAGATGCATAAAAATGTCCTCTTAATTATTTTTATCCATTGCATATTTCATTTTGATCATTTGCATAATCATATCACCATATTCACGAAACCATTAAAATATTATAAGCATTTATAAGTATTTATTCATAACTATAATCTATTTACATAATCATTTGGTCATTTATCCATTTGCATATTTCATTATCCATTTCAAAAATATTTATCGTTTCATTAATCATCATCATATTCATATGCATATCTTTTATAAATCCATTAATTCATCCATTTGCATTAATCATTAAAATGCATTCATATATTTCATTAAATAATTTAAAATGCATAAATCAACTTCCATGAAATTAGCTCAAAATTGTACATTAAAATTCATAAATCAATTTCCATGGAATTAGCTCAAAATTGCACATTTTGAGCTTCCATACATGAATCATGGCATAAATCACTCCACTCATTACTCATTTTCACATTATGCATTCATCTATAAAAAGCCTTCTCTTCTCACCAAAAAAAACACATACATTGAATTATGATCATATCTTCAATCATTCGAATCCATTCATCATAGCCTCTTGTAGCATTTGTGCTTGTGCAAAAATCTGAGAGCATCAAAATGCTTGAAAACAAGATCTTGATGATAGGATGACAATGGAGTTATATTTCCTTTAAATGCACATGTTTTTATTTTGCATAGTTTAGTTTTATCTTTGTTGCATTTGCATTTAGTTGGAAAGGCTTCATTGATGTAATGTTGAAAACATTTTGAATCTGGTTATTATATTTAATTAGTTTTTTTTCGTTTTCAGCATAAACAACTATTCATAGGAGTATATTGACAATTGAAAACCTTAATAGAAGGGGTTTATATTTTGTGAATAGATGTAGCCTTTTCTTGAATGACTTGGAATATATTGACTACCTATTTTCATTGTCCTTATGCTTATCATATTTTATCAAAAGTTCTCTTCTTACTTCAGATTGATTGGGTTTCCCCAAGTCTATTTTGAAGTTTGTGCAAAGATGGTCATGTTGTCCTTTCTCTCATAATTTCATTATGGATTTTTTGAATTAGATCCCCCTTTTTTTGTTTTGGGTTTATGGAAAAAACACAAGAAAATTTTTAGAGACACTAAGAGAAACAACAATGAGGTTTACTTGGCCATAAAGCAACAAATTCAGGAGAATATAAATGTTGGTGTTTATGACTACTCTAAACAAATTCATTGCTACAAGGAGCTTAGAATTAAATAGATTTGGGGAATCAAACATGATTTAACTAAAATTAATTGGATTTAACTAAATTCAACAGGAAACACACTTCTTGGATGCTCCTTGATTTTGGTTGGGTCAAATGCAATGTTGATGGTTTCTCTCAAGGGAACCCTGGGTTGGCCGGTGTTGGGGGAGTGATTTGTGATCATCAAGGGATGATAATTAAAGGTTATACACAAAACCTTGGGACTACCTCTAACAATTTCACTAAAGTTATGGCTGCCTAGTGGGGAATTAGAAGATTGAAAGATTTGAGTTATCTTAGAGTGATAGCTCAATGAGATTCAAAGCTAATAATTGATATTATCAAATGAAAGATAAGAGGACCATGGGAGATTAGGGATACAATTGAGGAGTGTATTTGATCTTAGGGAGTTTCCTTCAGTTTAGGATTCTTCACACCTATAGAGAAGGTAATAGAGTTGCAAATGTTGCAGGTAATGAAGCTCTTAATTACCATGTTTAGGCTTCTTGAAACTCAAATAATATCCCATTCCACATAAAGCTATTATTTTAGAGGAAAGCTTGGGGAGAAAGGTATTTATGATACAAATGAGTGTTAATATATGTGAATTTTAGATTATCTTAAAGTAGCATTTAAGATAATGATGATGGAGTATGTTGATCATTTAAAAAGTTTGACTAAAGGAAAAGGTACGTATCTTAAGGTGGGTAGGGAAATGCTTACTTCTACTAAGGATCATAAAAATAACCACCTTATGATTCTTGGAGGCGTCCTTTGACTTGGAGTGTTAGTTCGTTTCTATGTGTGGACTGATTACATGTTGTTCTTCCCATTTAATGTGTCGAGTTTTAATATCTCTCTCATGGGTTTTTTTGACATGCATAATCTCTATGCTTGAGATCATTCAAATTATCCAATCATTTTCATAATTATGGTGAGCATAATATAACGTTTTTACAAATGCATGAGGCTAGATTTAGTTTTGACACTAAAGAATTTGTTTTGGTGATTTCTATTATGGGTGGTAAGGGTCCTAGTGAAGATTTCTTGTTGATGCAAAGAAATTTCCTTTCTAATGAGGGTTTAATGGGGGTCCCTAGAAAAGGTTAGAGCTTTTTAACTATGAGTCTCTCCAATAGAATGAGGAGCTATGTGAGCTATTTTTAAAAAGGTAGGATTTACATCTTTTTTTCAAGAAATGCAAGCAGTAAGGCTATAATGATGCCCTAACTTCTAAGTTCAGTAGCTCTTGGAGCTATGGTGAAGTCACGATTGATGACCTTCATTTTACTATTTTTTCTAAGCTGGTAGCATAGGAAACTAGTGTGAACCCCAATCCTATACCTGCATGAACACAACAGACAAACACATTATTAGATCGAATGGAAGTGAAAATCAAGATTCCCCATGAAATCCATTTCCAAATCTCAAATAGGAAAGAAAATGAAGTAACTAAACCAAGAAAGAAATGAAATCCTACTTAAGTATGCAAACTCTCAATCCCATGGGGGAATTGGTTCCAATTTGATGTGAAAATCGGCTCTTTCCCAACTCCTATGATGCAAGATTGATGAGTGATGAAGAGTGATCCACTTGATGAAGATTAAAATATGCTCCTTGATGAAAAACCTACATAACCTAGCTATAAACTTGATAAAATTGATGAAATGCTAATGCTTGATGATGAAAATGAGTATAGTAGGTTTGCTCAAATTATGGATGATGAAATGAGGAGAGAAACCTCTTATTTATAGAATGACAAGTTGGAGAAATGCCCAAAATGGAGCAATGTGGGACTAACTTTCAACCAATGGAAAGATGCCACTTGTCAAGAGATGAATGGATGAAGGATGTGCACATTTTGATGAATGTGCCCATAAATGCATATATTTGAAATTTGAAAATGGTGAAATGACAAGGTGGATGAAGAGTCAAATGGAGTAATGGCCACTTGGCTCAATGCAAAATGAAATAAATGTCTTGTTGGAAGGACAAAGTCCACTTGGATTTGAATTCAAATTTGAAAGAATATTCCCCTATTATGGCATGTTGAGAGAAAATAGGGATTTAGTAAATGAATTAAATCTATTTTCATGTGCAAGTGGTGAAAGCTAGAGGATGGGACATGGATTAAGATTAAATTAATCAAAGGTTAATTAATTTAATGAGAGATTAGATGATGCGACTAATTGATTTAGATTTATGGATTGATTTAAATCAAAAGATGAGAAGAATATGATTTAGAGATTAATTAAATAAATATTTTTGATTTATTTAATTAAAGGAGATGAATGTTAAATTAAATCAAATAAGGTTTTAATTCATTTAATGTAATAGGATGACTTTAGAGATTTAATCAAATAAAATGAATTATTTAATTAAATAGAAATAATTAGATCAGATTGATTGATTTAATTAACAAGAGAGAATGACTTATTTAGATAAATGATTTATTTAATTAAGAGAGGAAAATTGATGAATTTAATCAAATAAGGGTATTCGATTAAATGATTAGACCAAGGGATGATTTAGGATGAAATGGTGTTAGTAGTCGAGATCAGATGTTCAATGTCAATCGGTACATTTTCCATGTCTACATTTTACCCTTGTTTGAAGCGATGCACTTGCTGCGTTGTTTCAAAGAATAAACTATCTCAATTAAAAATCCAAAAAAAATTAATTTCAAAATTTTCCCCACTGTTGCCTTGGTGAGAGAAAATGTGCCAATATATTTCCCCCTCGAGAGATCAGACGAAAATTCTAATTTTTGGGTGATCTCGCGAAAGAAAGGACAAGGTGCCCGACAGGTCCAAAGAGGCTCCAGGAGGTCAAAAAATGAGGTAAAATGCAAAAAATGGTGCAAATCAGCCTTTAGATAGACAAAAACGGGACTAGGGGTCCAAAACCCTAGTAGGACAGCCAAACAGGGCCAAAAAACCCTAATTTTTAGGCTTAAATAGGCCTCGAGGGGCCACTTCCAATTCATTTTCACATTCAGCCTTAAGAAATATTTGCAATTTTGAGCTCTAACACCTTGGAGAAATGGCACAATGAAAACTCCCCATGCACATTTTCGACAAGGTATAGACGCACCAGAGACTTCCTGGCACTGGACCACTGGTGAGTTGACTTAACACAACCTCTTTTTTTTTTTTCATGCTCATTTATTACGTTTAAAAACTAGGTCCTTAAGAGCGGCGCTATATTGGCCTACTAAAATTTCAAACAGCGACACTCAGTGTTTAAACTACGCCACCGTTGCAAGGTTCGATGCCGCAGTGTAGTTTGGAATTTAGGGTTAAATTCCAAACTCCACTGCCTTTGTAGATTGCACCACTGTGGTGCCCTTTAGAGTTAGGGTTTCTTGCTAAACTCTGACGCCTTTTGCAAACTGAACTACCACAATGCAGTTTAGGAGTTTGAGGGCTCCAGCATCACAATTTGAAATTTGCAAACTGCACCGCCTTCATAGGAAGCAATGATGGGGCTAATTTCGGGATGTCGAGACAAGTTAGGATTAGGATTTTTTTGATGAATTTTAACATGGTGGCTTTCCTGATGCAGGAGGAGGTGAGGGAGATCTACTCTCGTGAGCATAGGTCTTAAGAGATTTTCAACCTTTTGAGGGATTTGACCGATCAGGAGCAGGAGCGCCTAGGAGAGATGGGACTTTGTTATGTTTCCTACACACACCTGTATGAACACACTTGGGCATGATAATGGCTCTTGTTGAGAGGTGGCATAGTGAGACCTCCTCATTCCACCTTTCGACGGGTGAGGCTATAGTCACGCTGGAGGACATGTGGCGGATATTGAGATTGCCTATCCATGGTGAGTGGGTCATTTATGATATGGATGTCAGGAGGGAGGCCTGTTATGCCATCATGGATATTGACTAGATTGTATTATGCGAGGGTCAAATCAAGTTGGAGCGCCACAGGCCTATCATTTCACCCTATCGTTTAGTCATTATAGCCATTATATTGAGTCTTATCACACTAGATTGGTGAGGCCAATATTTTAGTCCAAGATGGGGGCTTTGTTGGGAGTGCATGGTCTAGCGGTGACCGACACTATTTGCATGGGGGCCAGTTCTACTAGCCTCACTTTACAAAGATCTACATGATTTTTCCTACTTGGACGATAGAGCACTTGGGGTGGGGGTCACACTCCTGCATATCTAGGAGTGGGAGCACATCCCTGTGCTCTAGTTGAGAGTTGTTCCAGTTCTGATGGAGCCAGATGCTCTAGTGGTCTGAAGATACAAAGGAAGCCTCTCTTTCACCCACATTAGGTAGCACGAGATTCCTCATTGGAGGAGGGTCCTTGATGATATGCGAGTGTTCAAATGGTGGTCATACCTTGGGTAGCCGACATGGTTTGATGATGTACATCAGCTGCTCTTCACCTGCCAGGATAGACTTATGCAAGGGCGAGAGCACACAATGATTGAGATGTACCTACTGGGTAGGGTCTAGAGACAGTTCAGCGAGTCATAGGATAGGTTGGATGATCAATACGTGGTTTTTTTTCTAGGACAGTGAACCAGAGCTCTTGGGGCCCGTATATACCTGTCCATGAGGCAATTCAGAGTTTCATGCAGCTGGTGGCCAGGGCATGGCCATATGACTAGGGTCAGGCCGATCTGGGGATCACACAGGCCTATAGAGATTGGTTCAAGTCACCTCTTCGGCTTATAGTTCTGGGGGCACCATCTGCTCAACGGAGAGCCAGAGGCAAGGGAGTAGGACGGGGCTAGGGAGATTAGGATCAGGGAGGCAAAGGTCCAGCACCAGATTAGCCAGTTTAGGATCAGGCACTCCCAGATCAACAAGAGGGAGAGTAGAGACAAGATGCCCCCCGATAGGATCAGGATCCGGGACATCAGGATGGACACTAGGATAGGATCCTGACACCACCCAGAGATGGGGACCAAGATCAGCCTCACGTGCAGCCTCCCCTACAGCTAGATCCTAGATATGGGAAGATTTTGCAGTTGTAGGCCCAAGTACAGGCTGCATTGATAGCTGAGAGAGATTAGCTACAGGTAGAGTGAGATTAGATGATTTTGTAGAGATAGGCTGTAGAGTTATAGGTAGCAGCCGAGATGGGTCGCCCGCAGTAGATAGAAAGCATGTCTACCTCTTCCTCCTGGAGCATAGTATCTCTTCGAGCATACAGGGAGGCCGTTTAGGAGGTTGATTATTACAAGATGCACTACCACTAGGTCATGCCGAGACCAGGATGAGTCCCATATTTTTCATAGAGGACTAGCAATAGACCAGCAGAGTAGCACAGGGAGAAAGCAGGTGGCGAGGGCAGTAGCTAGCAAGGCTAGCCTTCCTTTTGATCTTGAGATAAGATTCTTTTTGTGCCCGATGGGCTCATTTTTGATAGCCCCAATGGCCATTTTGTACTTATTGACATTACATGCGTACATTGATCCAATTTTTTGTACCATGACAGTGTATATTTTGATGATATATATGATGTGAGATTGCAATTTTGATCTGATGCTATATGATGTACTCTATTCTAGTTCTATGTTTTATGGATGCTTCTCATTTCTATATGCTATGCAATGATTCTATCTTATGATGCCATGATGTTTATGGGATGGATGATGTATGGATGCATTTCTTTTTCAGTATTTTTTCGTTATGCACTTTTAATGATGTATGCAAAATGTTATGATGTGAAAATGTTTAGACTAACAAATCTATATTATGTAGTGATGGATGATATGATATAATGTTCCTTTTTTATGTATGATATGTACTTATGATGATGTGATATGGTGATGATGTGATGAAATGATATTATATGGAATATGATGGTTATGAGATGCAAATAGATCCTTTTAATGTATGATGTGTGGATGCTTATATGTGTTATGGGATGATTATGCAATGCTATGATAGAATGAATACAAATGATGCTATGATGATGTAGATGTTTATAATGCTATGGGATGATTGCTTTTATGTTTATGTGAAATGAATGCAATGTAATGATTCATGAGATACTTAGAATAACCAATCGATATTAAATATGAATGGGAATGCAATGTTATGATATGATTTAATGCTTTCTATGTGATATGATATGTAGTATGCAATATGCAATGTGCTGATGGTTTGTGAATGCAGGGTGAATGCAATGGTGATGATGATTTGTGATTAACTGTCATGGTACCATGTTAGCACAGAAAGCAAGAGATTCCAACAAGACATTAGTTGATGATAATGATGATGATTACTTTCCGAGGAGTTGGGATTTTCAAAGGGATAATTACCTTACATTTGATAACACACGTAGGCACGATGCATCAAGGTATTAAGAACCAGGATGGCGTTGCACCTAGTGTGATGGACTTTGACTCGAAAATCAGATAGGAGTATTCTTGTTCACACCTGGTGTATCTAAGGATTTCTTTTAGGTTTTGATTAGGAGTGTTAGCAATAAATCAATAAAGACAATGAAACCCAAAGATCTTACAAAACACAATGGAAGCAAATGAAAGAACGATTATACCTGATCTTCGAGACCTCCATGATTTACTGTTGTAATACCTTCTTGCTTGCTGGTTGACATGTTGCCCTCATATTCGTTGTGCGAGCAATCTGCAAATGTTTAAGTCCTACACCAAGCTTTGAAGGATTTATGTAATGTCTAAATGCCTATGCCTATGACTATGATTGCCAATGTCTAAACATACTAAGATTTGATCAAATAAAAGACTAATTGCAATGAAAAGCCTAAGTGTGCAAGTGAATAAGTATGAAATACGCCTATAATATGTCTACTTGTGTGTGTGTAATCCAGAAATGAGAGAAAAATAACATTTTATAGAAAATGCCATTTTGAATGGACGGACGAGATTGACTTCTGACGAAGACCTAGAATGAGAGGTCCAGACTAAATCTAAGAATCCCTAATTAGGGTTAGGGAAAATTCATTAATCGAACGGTCAAGATAATATCTCAAATAATTGGATCGACGGTGGAGAATAAATGAGGAAATTAATTAGAAAAATAAATATTTTCAAAAATCAAGAAGATAAAGATTGCCTGATTTGTGAGATTCGAAAAATCAAGAAGATAAGATTTGAAATGAAGATCAGATTTGAAAAATCAATAATCTGCTCGATTAGTTGATTTTTAGAAGATTAGTTACCATTTTGAATTGAGTTAATTCAAATTATGGATTTTGTGAGATAATAAATAATTGATTTTCCAATTATTTATCAAAGTGAACTGTCAGTTAAGATTGTGATGACATTTTAAATAATTTCATTTATTTAAAATGAGAGGAATATTAATTTCGACAATTAAATAATTAAAGATAATTATTTAATTTAGCATATGAGATTAATTAATTAAATAAATTAATCAATTCATTTAATTATGACAATTAGTGACATATTAAATAAATAAATAAAACTTATTTATTTAATAATCAGGAAGAAATAAATGACGAAGGGTAATTAAATAAATTAAGAAATTTATTTAATTAAGGGAAGACTTAGACAATTTATGACGTATTTAATAAATAAATAAAATTTATTTATCTAATAATCATGAAGAATAAAAGGACATGAATTAATTAAATAATTATGAATTCTTTAATTAATAGTCGAATGTGGACCAAGGACATAATTAAATGTCATAATTATGCTAGGACGAAAGTGGTAAAAATGAAGCTTGTAGGCCTAGGTCATTTTTAGGTGTCTACATTTTTCCCCTCTTTGTCATAATGTTGCTTGTCGTGTTGTGACAAAGAAAACAAGTCAGAAATATGCCCCAGTAAAGGTACAGAGTATCATTGCCCCCTCGGGAAATTTTTTAAATTTTGGGTCAGCGACAGAAAATTTGCAAAGGGTCTCGATAAATGAATTTGGTGCCAAGAAAAACAATGGCGTAGTCGGTTTTGGATTCGGACATGTTTAAAACAGCCTACGAAGCAGTCAAGCCTAGTCAAATGATCTTCCGGTATTAACCTTGGTTGAGGAATGCCATTTTGACTTATAAATAGGTTGACAAAGGTGTAAAAGTCAATTCACTTTTACTATTTACCTTGTGAATTTTGAGAGCTCAGAGCGAAAAGCATAGCAACAAGGATGGTGATTCCAGTCACAGAGCATCGCGGGGAGATCGTGCAGATGTTCAGGTAGCTAGAGGGCTCAGAGCCAGCGGTATGTACCCTTGTCCCGCTTTGTAATTTTTTTGTTTTGCATGTCAATTTTAGCTTTCTAGGGTAAACAACAACTGCGCCGTGACGCAACTGCGTTCGCGTAAGCCACAATCGTTTGAGCGTTCGACGCATATGATGTGTCGCGACGCAAATGACAAGCTAATCATAGGGTGGGCGAGGCATTGTGACACATTTGATAAAAACTGTGACGCATTCGCCTAACCGAGTCACATATGAGGGTTGGAATGTCGCACTTGACATTTTGTGCCACAATTGCTCATTTGAGCGATGCATTCATTTTTTGTGTCGCAATTGCCAGAATTCATGACGCAATTGCCATAATGCAATGCATGTGGTCAACCAAGCAACGCAACTGTCATGTTGTGACACATTTGATGTTTATAGAGACGCATTTGAATATTTGCGACGCAACTGTTATAACGCGACGCATTTGATTGTTTCCTTTACTGAGACCAATTGTGATACCTGTGAAACCCGTCTAGAAAGTACTGATATATTGCTCATCTTTTTGTAGAGGCAGCTTGCCCCTATCTATACACGAGAGAGCAGACTGACGACATTTCAGTTTGCTGACCAGTTGAGCCCGTGAGAGCGGTGTCGGTTGATGCGACTGGGATTATTCTATGCTACTTACATGCCCGCCATTCGGGCGAACAAGGGATTACTGACTGCGCTGTGCGAGCGGTGGCATTCAGAGACTTGTTCCTTCCATCTGCCGATAGGTGAAGCCACAATTACTTTAGAGGATGTTTACCAGATTCTACGAGTGCCGATTCGAGGGGAGCGGATCGTTTACGACCCTCGTCATGGCGAGCAGACCTTTAGAGCGTACTACCAAGATCAGGGTGCAGGATTGGGCATCCAGGGTTATGAGATCAGGTGGGAGTTCATAGCAGAGCACTATGGTCGCTTTGATGCCTTTCTGGCGACTCTGATTGCAGGTATCTTGGTTCCTGACCATCGAGGACACGGATTCCCTATTGGCTGGGGAGACGTCCTAGTTGGTATGAGATGGGATAGGACCATTTATGCTTGGGGTCCCTGTTTACTGGGGACACTTTATCATCAGCTGCACAATGTTGTCTACAAGAGGGCAGAGAGTATCTCCTGCGGGACTACCTTGATGATGATCTGGGCTTGGGAGCACATTGCCATATTTCATCCTCCTATTCAGATACCACAGTTGGCTGAGGGGATGCCCTATGCCTATTACTATGCGAGTGCGCTACAACAGACTCAGATGGGTGAGACCCATTGGTGGCGGCACATGATTGATACCATGGTGGAATTTATCTAGAGGTCATATAGAGATTGTGAGCCGTGGGATGATGAGGACGAGCACCTATGCCTGTGCAGACAGTACAGGTATTTGATTGGCAGGACAATGTAGACATCATTGATTATTGAGATGTACCTACCACAGCATGTGCTGAGGCAGTTCAGAGAGCAGCAGGGTGTACCTACAGGGACAGTTGAGTATGCCCGGTCTTCTAGAGAGTATGCTTGGGGACCAGCCATTCCTGTGGCCTTCGCAGAGTAGCAGATTGACGGGCTAGGTGCCCAGGCATGGGGATGGAGAGGAGGAGCAGCCGATCCCGAGACGACAACCGACTATGACTTATGGTGGCAAGCACACATGCCAGTGTTGTTGACAGGTCCTAACAGGCCAACACTTGTAGATAGGTGGTTAGTGATACCCCGTGTGCCGAGGGCTAGACGGGGAGGCAGAGGCGGTGACAGGGGTAGAGGCCGGGGGAGGGATGGAGGCAGGGATGGAGGCAGGGGTGGGGATGGAGGCAGGGGTGGAGACAGAGGCAGGAGGAGATGATGGCGGAGATGGCCGGAGGTGGAGGCGAGATGGTCAGAGATAGGGTCAGAGGGTGCAATAGTGCATGGCAAGGGTAGCATTAGATGCTATCCCCGAGGTTGGTGAGGAGGGGGAGAGAGAGGAGCAGCCCAGACAAGAGGGAGAGGGTGAGGAGAGACAAGAGGTGGAGATGGATGTGGGAGGACAGGAGGAGGAGGTGGATGTGGGAGGACAAGAGGAGGAGGTGGAGGTGGGTGTGGGAGGACAGGAGGATGAGGCGGAGGAGGAGAGGCATGAGGAGGTGGGGGTGGGAGGACAGGAGGAGGAGGTGGCAGAGGATGTGGTGAATGATGATGATGACGAGGATGATGCCATGGATGAGGCCGAGAGACTCCTCAGATGGTGGATGGTAGAGGGAGAGGAGGAGATACCGTCCTCCTTAGGATTTCCTCAGGATGCCACGGCAGATCAGAGGGTGGCCGACCTACAACAGAGATTGGATGATAGCCAAGCACAGGTCAGATCACTATAGGCAGAGTTAGAGGTAGTCCTAGTAGAGTGGGATCAGGCAGTGATCCGTCAGTAGGACGCAACTCAGTGGTGCACACAATTTGCAGCATTATGCATAGGGCCTACAAGAGATATGGCTCGCGAGTTGGCCAGGGTGAGCACTAGGTTGGGGTAGTATAGGACATTGTATGAGTAGGCAGTGCCACCAAAGCGACAGGATCCTACTTTGTTTCGGTCACAGTCAAGGACAGGCAGTGGCCACAGATCAGGCAGTGCCAGTGGCAGCAGGAGTCATACCAGCATCGAAGGGTCTACCTCGATAGTGCACACATCCGTGCATAGGTCACATCATTCACGCCGGCACACCCCGAGTCACAACCATGGGTCGACTGGTCCAGTGCAAAGGTCAGTATAGGGACAGCCACCAGTTGTTGATCCCTCTACTTCTTAGAGTCCGGTAGCAGTGACATCACAGATGTTCATTACCATGGAGATGACACCTTCATTCTTGGTTCCACCGGTAGCACAGACAAAGGCCACTACAGATCCACCTATCGTTTTAGTGCCAGCATCAGAGTTGTCACCGCCACATTCTTCACCACGAGGGGATGATGGGAGTCTACCTTAGGGGCATTTTGTTATTATGACACACTATGTATAGATTATTGAGCTTGTGAGCTCCATTTTTGGGATATCTCCTGACTTTACCCTGTGACATTGTACTTTTTTTGTTGAGATGATACTATATGATGATGTAGTTTTGATGCGACCTACATGTGTTATGTGATGCTCTTTTATTTATGCATTATGATATGTATGATGTTGATTTATGATGTATCATGTATGTCTTATGATGCTTATTTGTGGTTTTAATTCCATGATAATGCCATGCTTTATATGAGGTGATGATGATAATGATGTGTATAATGTATGTAGTAAAAGATGCAATGTTGATGATTATGTGAATGCAATGTTTGTGATTATGTATATGATTTAATATTATGGATGATGTATGTATGGACCTAATGCAATGTTTATATGATCATGTATGCACTTATGTTTTTGGATGTCATAGGATATCATTGTGAGATGGACGAGAGAAGACGATGAGACCGATGAGAGAAGATGACCAGACCAAATAGGAGAAGACGACGAGACCGATAGAGATGCATGTTAATTCCTAGACCAAATCCTTCAAAGCTTTACTGTAGGACTTTTAATATTTATTGCTCTTAATCATCATTGGGCAGACTGTTGTAATGGCCAACAAACACCAGAATATGACATAGATCAAGGTGTGCAAGGTCATACCATTACGTAAGACAAACAGTCACAGACAAGGTTGATCATGACTCATACTAAGAGCATGACTGTCCCAGTGTTTTTGTCATAGTCAACCACAAGCAGAAAAAAACAAGTACAAATCATGAAACATCGTTGCTTCTCTAAATCTTGTCTCCAAGACATCCTTGAGAAACTAGTGGCATGATTGTCGAAATACAAAAAATAGAGCCCTTACCATGATATGTCGTTGTTTTTCTAAATCCTAGAATCAGGACCTCACTGAGAAACTAGTAGTCATGCGTGTCAATCGTCATGATACGTTGTTGCTTCTCTAAATCCTGCCTAGTGGGATCTTGCTAAAAAACTAATAACATGATAAAAAACCAAAAGACAATTGTCAAGTGTTTTCCAAGTGCGTTTGGATATCCATTGTTCCAATGTCAAGATGCCAGGTTTGATGATGATGAGATTGCTCGAGTGGTAAAGCTTTGACAATGTGCAGATGATAAATGTCCAGATTTTCCAAATTCAGGAAGGACACATCCTGAATAATATTAATTCCAAGAGAATTGATCTCCAAATGTCATGTGACAGTGATGATGACAATGCCTAGGAAGGACACATCCCAAGGCATACACAACATAGTTGATTCTTCAGAAGGACACATCTGAAAAATACTGGTGTCGAGAGGAGTGATCCTTAGATGTCGAGAGGATCCCTCAAAATGTTGAATGACAGTGACGATGCCTAGGAAGGACACATCCTAAAGCATGAATGACAGAGGTTATCTTCCAGAAGGACACATCTGAAGGTTAACCGAGATTTGACAGTTTGACGGGTTATGATGATTTGACTTGCTTTGACCGAGTTTGACTTGTGTTTGACTATATGTCGATATTGTCATGATGATATGATTGACCTGTTGATGAGATTGTCATATTGACATAATTGATTGTCATGATTTACATTTAGGAGTTTACCCCTTTGGGAGTGATTCGCTTTGCCTTGAAGATATTTTGACGTGTGTGCCAGTGTAGTGTCCTGAACCCTAATGGACTAACCTAGTGCGGCCTCGGGGGCTCATCGACAGATGGCCTTGCCTACGTCATACACTCAAAGACCTTGTAGTTTGACACAACCAATGACTTTGTCCAAAGGATAGAAGTTTGAATCATGATTTTATTCCGACAAACCTAAATGGACTGACCTAATGTCTCGGGGACTCAAATGTGAGTCTTGCCTACGTAGCAAGTGCGCAGAGACAACATAGTTCAGACAAATGACAAAGACTGATTGACCTGACTGAGTTTGACAAGAGATGACACTGCGTTTGCATTCTTTGAGAAGTCTGATGTTTTGTTTGTGGTTTTCTTTGGGATGTTTTTATGATTTTTATGTCTTTCTTCAGGACATTTTGCGATGTTTTTTTCAGGACCTTTTAATGATGTTTTTGTCTTTCTTCAGGACATTTTATGATGTTTTTGTCTTTTTTTAGGACTTTTTATGATGTTTTTGTCTTTTTTTAGGACTTTTTATGATTTTTTTGTCCTTGTTTTTTTAGGACTTTTTATGATGTTTTCCAAAGCCTTATGTGACATCCACTGCAATTATATGATACCAATTTTCCCCCCAGTCAGGTCCAAGACTTAGCCAAATTTAAGGAATATGGACGGGATGCTTTTGGTTTACCAGATGGACAGTCGTCAGGACTTGATGTCAATCGTTTATCAACCATGAAAGGAAGGGTATATTGTCATATCGATTGGCGTGATAATGGCGTGAGATGTCCTTCATCCTAAGCGAAGGTAGACAAAGTGACAGTAGATAGTAGAGCAATGATTGATTACACATGGCGCCTGTTTGCCAGGTTTTCACCATGGTACCTATCCAAAGTGCCTGTTTGCCAGGTTTTCACTATTGGACAAAAATTTTCTACTTACTATTTTGTCATTTTTCTTATTTTTTTGTTGTTGTCGAGAGGCCTGTTTGCTAGGTTTTCATCAAGGCAACGTTTTTTTTTATCATTTTCTATTTTTTTTTTATAATTTTTTCCTTTCTCAACTCAATCTCCTGATGCTATGCGTAGAACTTCTGGAGATGTAGATTGTTGATGGGTTCTATCAATTGTTCTCCATCTGGAGTCGCTAGTTGATAGGCTCCAGAACCAAAAGAAGAGATGATGACATAAGGGCCCAACCAGTTTGGTTCAAACTTTCCTAGTTTTTCTGAGTTAGCTTGGTTCTTCGGATTCTGCATTAGGACTAAGTCACTAGTGTCAAATCTCCTAACCATGACCCTCTTATTGTAACTGCGACAGAGGCGATTCTGATATGCTTGTAGATGGTTTAAGGAATTTTTTCTTCTTTCTTCTAGCATTTCCAGCTCATGCAGGCGCGATTGTCTATAGTCCTCTTCATCCGTTAAACCCTTCAGGGAGACTCGTAACGAAGGAATTTTGACCTCAATGGGTAAGATCGCCTTAGCACCATAGACTAAGGAAAATGGGGTGGCTCCTGTAGGCATACGAATACTAGTGTGGTAAGCCCATAGAGTAGGATTAAGTTGTATGTGCCAATCACGGCTAGCATCATTGACCATCTTTTTGAGGATTTTAACAATGGTTTTATTCGACGCCTCAGCTTGACCGTTTCCTTGTGGGTAATATGGAGATAAAAAATGGTGTTGGATATGGAATCACTCACATAACTCACAAACATCTTGGTTTTTAAACGGACGTCCGTTGTCAGTGATGATGGATTGCGGAAGGCCATACCGACAAATGATGTAGTTAAGGATGAACTTGGATATTTGTTTGCTGGTAATATATGTCAATGGGATGGCTTCAATTCACTTCGTAAAATACTCAGTGGCGGTGATAATGAGTTTATGGCCGTTGGATGAGGTTGGATGGATCTTACCCACGAGGTCAAGTCCCCATTGAGCAAAGGGCCAAGGAGAGGTGATCGGCCGAAGTTCTTGTGTGGGAGCATGGATCAAATCACTGTGAATTTGACATTTGTGACAAGTCTTGACATATTCTAATGCATCATTTTCAATGGTCGGCCAATAGTACCCAAGTCTCATTATCTTCTTAGCTAGAGTAGGACCACTCAAATGAGATCTTCATATACCGTCATGTACTTCGCGTAAGGTTGTACCCGCTTTGGTAGTGTCAAGACATCTAAGGAGGGTATTGTCAAAGCTACAGTGGTAAAGGGTGTCACTGACGATGGCATATCTCGCAGCTTTTCTAATGAAGGACTTCTTTTGGTTATTAGATAGGTTGGGTGGAAGGGTTTGGGATTTTAGGTAGTCATAAATATCCTGATACCAGGGAGAGTTGGGACCAACAAGTTCACAAACCATTTATGTTTCTGGGATATCGTATGCCGGTATCAAAAGCTGTTCTACTAAGAACTCAAATTGTGACACATTTTTAGGGATGTCCAAGAGAGAACTAATAGTAGCCATTGCATCAGTTGCCTTATTCTGTGTCTTGGGGATTTGTTAAAAAAAAATCAATTCAAAGTATGTCTGGAAGTTATCCACCATCCTCTTGTAGGGAAGCAACTTCTCATCTTTTGTTTCATAGTCATCATTCACTTGGTTGATAACGAGCTGGGAATCCCCGAATACAAGCAACGTCTGAATTTTCTATTTAATTGCCATCTTGAGACCTGTGACTAGTGCTTCATATTCGGCAATGTTATTTGTACAAGGGAAGGCGATCTGGAATGACTTAGGAATTGAATCCCCCTGTGGTGTGATAAACAAGATTCCAGTGCCTGAGCCATGACCAGTATGAGACCCATCAAAATATAGCTTCCATGGTACCACCGGTTCCGCATGAAAAATGGACTCATCGGGAAAATCAGTTACTAAAGGATGAGTGACTTGAATCAGTGCATCCGCTAGTTGATCTGCTATTACCTAGCCTTTTATTGCCTTATGCTCGACATATTGTATGTCATACTCGCTTAGTATCATGACCCATTTTTCCAACCAACCTGTTAATGCCGCCTGACTTAAGATATATTTCAGTGGATCAATCTTGGCAACTAGTTGTGTCTGGTGACTGAGCATTAGTTTCTTAGTTTTTGGGATGCGAAGACAACAGCAAGGCATGCATTTTCAATGTTTGTGTAGTTCAACTCATACCCTATCAGTGTGCAGCTGATGTAGTAGATGGCTCTTTCTTTTCCTTCATGATCATTTTGTGCCAGTAATGCCCCCAGTGCTGAACTAGTAGTCGAGATGTATAGGATCAATGGCTTTCCATGTATGGGAGGCATGAAGACTGGTGTTGATAGTAAGTAATCTTTGATTTGTTGAAAGGCCTCTTGACATTTATCTATCCATACAAAGGGGATACCCTTGCACAATAGATACTGGAATGGGTGACACTTGTCTGCCAATTGGGCTATGAAACATCGAATAGATTGTACCCTGCCTTGTAGAGTTCTGAGTTCACTGATTCCTCTGGGTGGAGGCATGTCTATGATGGCTTTGACCTTTGCCGGATCGACCTCTATGCCTCTTCAAGAAACTATGTATCCCAATAGTTTACCTGATGTGACCCCGAAAACACTCTTCTTAGGATTTAGCCGAACTTTGTACTCTTCAAGTCTCTTGAAAATTATGTCGAGTACCTTCAAATGATCTTTCCTGGTTGCTGATTTGGCCAATAGGTCATCTACATAATCCTCCATTATTTTGTGCATCATGTCATGGAAGATCGTGGTCATAGCCCTTTGATATGTGGCACCTACATTTTTGAGACCAAATGGCATGACGTTCCAACAATATGTACCCCATGGGCAAGTAAATGCCATTTTGTGCTGGTCTTCAGGAGTAATGCAGATTTGATTATAGCCGGAGAAACCATCCATGAGGGATAGCATCTCATATCCTGCTGTAAGGTCAACTATGATGTCAATGTTTGGCAAAGGAAAGTCATCCTTTGGGCATGCTTTATTTAGGTCTCAGAAATCTGTACAGACACAGATCAACCCATTTGTCTTTGTAACTGGCACCAGATTAGAAATGCATTCAGCGTAGTCAATAGACCGTATGAATCCGACATCTAGTAATTTCTTTAACTCGGCCTTGACCAACAGAGCAACTTGAGGGTGCATTTTGCGCAACTTCTACTTGACTGGTTTAGCATTAGGTAATAGTGGCAGATGGTGTAGAACCAGTTCTGGGTCCAATCCTGGCATGTTAGCATAGGACCATGCGAAGTTGATTTTTTGTTCTACAAAGAATTTATGAAATTCTGGTCTCTCTTCTTTAGTCAATGATGTAGCAAAGAGGACCATCTTGGGATCTTCTGTAGTTGATATGTTATCCTCTATTGTGTCTTCGATAAGCATGGCTGATTTCTCTTGTTGCATGGGGAGAAAGTCCAGTCCTCCATCTTTGGGTGCCTTAGAGAGGTTTTCACCCACAGATACATCCTTTATTTTTACTATTTTATCGTCAAAAGGTACCTTTTGGTTTTCACCTAGAGACGTTTCATTTTTTATTTTATTTTTACTTTTACTTTTGCGACTAGAGGATGAAACAGTCTCGCCGAAGTTTGTCATGTAGTCTAAATCAATGGTGAATCCTGATTTGTGGTCCCCACTGGGTATGCCTTCTCGTAATCTGATAAATTCAGCAATTGCCTCATCATTCTGAAATGTGTCCAGAACTGGCGGTCCTTGTTGGTCCCAATCGACTAGCTCAGGGTAAACTAAGGAAATGCCATCGTTAATGCTAGTGAATTGGGGTGAGGATGCAGACATCATGTAGATGGATTCAGTAATGTTGTAGATGAGATTATCATCATCCAACTCTACATCGGACTCTATCCAATATTCTCCTTCACTAGTGTCATATTCGTTGTCAAAATAAGGGGTGAAGGTTTTAGAGCCCTGGTTGTCAATGTCGTCTGATACTTCCGATGGATTGGACTGAGGGGGTTCAGATGAGGGGTGTTGTACGTCATGGGAAGTGGTAATGGGACTTTGACTATTTGGTGCCTGTTCAATTTTGAATGTTTGCCAAAACCATTGTTCAGAAGTTAGTTCCCCTGGTTTGACAAACAAATCATCAAGACAATAGTCACTTAGGGATCGTTCTAAGCCAAATTCCCACTCTTGGGAGTCCATTTCGGTGAGGGTTTCCCTAGTAGTCTTGACAATGTCTGAAGCATGTACTCACTCATTTGAAAGTCCAGAGGTACGTCGATCGTCATTATCGGGTGATCCAAACCCTAGTCCAAGATACTTCAGAATTTGAAAAGTTTCTATGGGTTCCCTTCAACCAGTTTTATTTCTTCCTAGGCCACTAGTACCATCGTAGCCTTTAGCCTTCATTATTTCATAACCCTTGCCATATTTTTGAACTGGTAATGGGGGTAGTGCGACAATATCCTTATAGATCCATCCTGCAATGTCAGCAAGGTCTTCATTACTCATGTCTCCCCACTTGATAAAAACTATTTTTGGTGGAACTTTGAAAGTTTCCCTAGGTTCCATTCTAAAACATGGCCGACCATATATCTTTGTTGTTATGCTGTATGCTGTATTTAGTTTGAACTCTCCGCAGCTGAGATCCTGGATTTTGACAGTGGATTCAGTCTTAGGGCTAGTGGAAGGTGGTGGTATGGCAGAAGACGTGGATGGAGTGGATGTGGAAGATGGTGTGAGTGTGGATGGGTCGATGTATTTGGATGATGAGGAGCCAGGTGCTTCTCGGTTAATAGGTACTCAGTTTTTAGAGACACCCCTTAAGTTTGTACAATATTGGAAAGGGTCGGGGTCTCCATATATGGTTATTTCTATGCCGTCAAATGGAAACTTTAGGCATTGGTGATATGTGGATGGAACGGCTTTTAAGGCGTGAATCCATGGACGGCCAAGCAAGATGTTATATGGTAGTTCCAAATCTAGGACCTGGCATGTTTTGTCCACAATGATTGGTCCCACTCTGATAGGGAGAGAGATAACACCAGGTGAAGAGCGTTCCTCATCATCGTATGCTTTGATCACTATACTCTTTGTTGGATCTACACACGCATCAGAGAACCCTAGAGCCTTAACTAGTTTGAGGGAGCATATGTTCAATCCTGCTCTGCCATCTACTAAAACCTATCTAACTTTATGCTTGTGGACAAAAGTTTCTATGTGCAATGCATCATTGTGGTTGGTTTTAGGTGATGAGTAGTCTTGCTCTGAGAAGGTGACATGGTGAGGTGTAGTGAGATATCCCACCATGGTTTCAAATTGATTGACATCAATGTCCTTGGGGACTGACGACTCTAGCAGGGTTTTATCTAGGATCTCTTTGTGCGCAGGAGAAATACGAAGCAACTCAAGTATAGATATTTGTGTGGGAGTCTTTCCTAGCTGGTCGATGAGGTTGAATTGACTTTTGGGTTTCCATTGCTGTGTGGTCGGGACAGGTTTTGGCTACTTAGCCGATGGGCTAGGTATGGTTATTTTGGGTTGCCTAGCGGGAGGTGGACCAGCTATGGTAACCTTGCCACTGTGAGTAGTAACGTTACATTGGGGTGCTCTCCTAACTGTAATGGTATTGATGTATTCATTATCAGTTCGTACATTATTTATAATTGGTCCACTAGAATAATCATACTTGGCTCAGGCGAAGTTAGCTTGATTATTGTTTTTTTGTGGACCTAAGGTGGAAGCATTATGAGAACCATGGTCCTGCAGTGGATTCTTGTGGATAGTATGATCTGAATTGGAGGCGAATTGTGATCTACCTACTTCAATGATATGGCTTTCGATAAGATCTTGTATGAGGTTTTTCAATTGTCGACAGTTAGAAGTAGTATGTCCTTTTGCTCGATGGTAGTCAGAAAATGCATTATCATTCCACCATGCTAGTTTGAATTGTCCTAGGTCATATGGTTTTGGTTCTTGAAGTATGATGACCCCATTCTGGATGCATTTCTTGAGGACTTCTTCAATGGGTTCCCCCAAAGAAGTGTATGTGCGACCTTTAGGAAATTGTCTCATTTGACGGTATTGTCCCTTATTGTTTTGACCACTTTGGTTGTTTGAAGGAACATTGTGAGAAGGTGTCAATGTCGTTGTTGGTTTGTTTTGTTGTTGAACCCCTTTTAGGGCTAGTACAGGACCCACAGTGTTTGTAGTCTTGGCGTCAACAACACCGTCATTTGTAACGTGATTATTTTTAACCCAATATTTTTTTTTGTCGGCGGGTGGATTGACGTTTGTGTTTTTGGGACCGTACCTCAGTTCTCCCTTTGCGATAAGGGATTTCTCAATCTGGACCCCTTTTTCAACTAAGTCTGTGAAGTTTGAGCAACAATGTACTTGCAATGCATATTTTAGGGGCCTAAGGAGTGTTTGCACAAACATGTCAACCTTTTCCCTTTCAGGTATGTCAATATGACATCGACTAGCTAGACTTCTCCACTTTTGAAAGAATGGGATGAAAGTCTCCCCAGCATCCTCTTGCGTGAGATAGCATAAGCTAGTGATAGAGGTATCCATGTCAATGTTTTTTGTTTAAGTTCATCCTATGTTTGGATATCATTTTGATTGGAGAACCATTCAAGGGCAGGACCCGCCAGACTTTTAGAGAAAAGTCTCATCAAGTATGTTTGTTCATAAGCGATGTCCATACAATTAGTTGCAAACTCGCGAACATGTTCAATGGGGTTTGTCTTGCCTCTATATTTTGTGAAGTTGGGTGACACATATCCCAGAGGAAATGGAGGCATGTATAAGCTCATGTTGAATGGGTATATGTTTAGATCATATGATATTTCCAATTTTTTGCCTGATGCGTATATGTTTTGGATAGTTTTCTCTACATCCATCAATCTTGTTTGTAAGGCATCCATAACAGGATCATTTTTATTCCCGTACATTGGATTGCTTGGTACACCATAGGTTCCTATTTGTTGTGTGTGAATATTGGTGTATTGTGGCGATATGGATTGTTGTGACATGTATGATATGTGCGGATTGGTGTGTTGTTGGTAGTGAAAGTTAGGGTTGGGTGTATGTTGGTGAGTATGAACGTGGGATGCGTAGGTTGGCATATGTCCCCTAGCCATGTCTGTCGTTATTTGAGGGATGTGATGACCCTGAATGTTATGATGTGTTAATGATGCCATGGGTTGTGTTACTTGGCCGCCTTGTGCAAATTGTTGGGTTTGCACAAGGGGAATGTTTGCATTTGGTCCTTGGGAGGCAATGACATGTGACTATGTTGTTGTGTTAACATTTTGTTGTTGTCCTTGGATAAAAATGCGTCCCTTACCCCCTCCCAAGGGATTTTGTGAAATACCACTGAGCGGATATGTCGAAGGTGTGCTCATGGTAGTAGATGTAGCTGTCAAGGGAGGGTTGTTGTGACTTGATGATGCTCCCGTGGCATTTATTGTCATGGTAGAGAGAGGGTTTGAATAATTTTCCCACATTGCTGAGGAGCCAAGAGTGGTTCCAGCCGATTGTGATAGTGTCGTGGATGTTGTGGGCATCGTGGGCGATTGTGATCCTCCGGTGGATGTTGCGTTTATTGAGTTGGAGGTGTTTGGGATGTTGGGATGGGCATGCACTGTCGTTGTAGTGTCAAAGAAAGTATTGCTCGTAGTGTTTGGAGGTTGACCACTGTGTAACATGTTATGCATGTTGTTGACATTAGGGTCTAGAGGTGTTGATTGTATCGTGGTAATGTCAAATCCTTGAGGTAATTTGGCTCCTTCACTCAAGAGTATAGCCAAGTATCTATCTTTGTCGCGATGGACCATTGTTTTAATGAATTGAGGGCCTCTGGGTCTTGTGCTATTGCCTCTAAGTTTTCCTCAAGTATTTGACCATATTCATCTTTTGGCAAGAATTGTTCAAATGGCCTGTTTGATGAGGGTGGTGTCGTCGTTAGAGGTTGATTGTTTGTACTGCCAAATGGATCATCAAAGGTCCAGTTTGGGTCATACGTTGGATTGTTGACATTGGACGTGGGGTCTTTCCAAAAGTTTTCCATTTGTCGTTGTTGTTTTTGAAGTCTAGTTTCCACCATGAAATGAGATTGCTTAAATGAAAAATGACAACTAAATGTAGTGATGACACTATGTAAGGTCTAAGTTCAAAATGACGACTAGGATGACTAATGTTTTTGGATTTTTGGATTTTTGTGAATAGGATATGCAATGTGTAGACTTAAAATGCAATTTAAGACAAGGGTACCTAAGCACTTCTAAGCTCAAACTTTGTTTTCAATTTCGGTTACTAAAGGACTTTGTTGAAAATGACAAGGTGACAAGGTCTAAATGACTAGTGAGTTTTCCTAACTAGACTTTTGAGTTGGAAAATCTCACAAAAGAGGACAATGACTAAAAAGGGGTTTGATAACTTAGTCCAAAAGAGCCTAATTCCAAAAGCAATGATGTTGCAAATTGTGCTGAGATTTTCCTAATCCTAAGTATGCAAAATGTAAACCTAGGGACAACCTAATGCCAAATGTATGCAACTAAAAAAAATGAAGGATGAAACCTATGGTGATGAATGCAAACTAATGGTCGAAACTTTGAGAAATTTTAAACTTGGTTTCTGACATAATCTCCTTAGAAACACTGTTTGACAAATGGTTGACAAGATGAAAACCTCAGGTTTTGAATTGGTATGAAGTTTTAAATAGTGACAGGCAAATACGTCGTTTAAAGCTTCGAATGCATCACAGTTTGGCAAATGCGGTTTATTTTTGTGATTGCGGCTTTTGGACTGTCAGATGCGACTCGGTTTTGCATATGCGGCTCTGCAGTGTTCAGATGCGTCTCAATGCATATAGATGTGGTGTTTTGAATGTCAAATGCGGTTTAACAGAGCAATTGCGGTGTAGAAAATCGATTGCGGTTCAACAAATGCAACACAATTTTGTTTAAAATTGATTTTCTTGTCATTTTTAATGGCAAGGTTGATTTGTTTGATGTTGGATGTTTTGTTTAAAACTATGATAAAACCAGAAAGCACTTGACAAACATAGTGTCTTGAATGTAACCAATCACACATCAAACAAGTACAATCCTAAAAAAGGCCAATAGGCCAAGGGTTTGTATACTTGATATAGCCCACCTTTATACCCCGTATTGGTGATAAACACCTTTCCTTCTCGAGAGCAGATAGCTTAGAATTTTGGTGGCATTGGCTCCCCTCCATGGCTCATTAACGTCATTCAAGCACACCAAATTTAGATTCTTTGGGTAGTGACATCCCAAGAATTGCTATCTCTACTCAAGGGGATCAGTAGTGAGTGTCTTTGGGCATGATACTGTACCCTGTACTATATCAAGCAATGACCAATAGAACGGTTGGACACTAAAACAAGAGGTTTTTAATTCGGGAATTCCGTTCGTGGGGCATGATCCATGCGGCGAGAGTCCCCTTTCGAATCCATCTCATCGGAACCACACTCGTGATTCTTGGGCTTTCCCCAAGAACCCACTTTTATATACCGGCTGGAAGTCCCTTGGTGTCAGGGTGCTACCAGTCTGAGTTGTCCTGGGGTGAGTAATTTTTCCCACCAGAACAGACCCAAGTTCTAGAGTCAGTAACCATTTCTCTTACACCCAGGATTGCACAAGTGCGCAAGGGGAGAGGATACTTCAATTACCAAATTGTGAGGGTGACACAAAATAAGATGGGTCTGGTTTTCTGATCACCTAGTTTTCACAAGGTGAGAGCATAATAAACTACCACCTTCAAGCACAATCAAACAAAATCAAACACGCATTCATTTTAAAAGCACCAAATGAAGTGTTTTCTACACTAGAAATCACAAACACGTTAATTTAGAAATGAGTCTTTGACAAGCGTAGCTGCAAAACCACAAGTTAGTAGTTTCATCCACCAGTCTTGGACCCATGAAATGTAACCGCCACACGCTGCGAAAGATGATTAGTAACACGACAGCCCCTTTCTAGGCAGAATGTAGAAAATAAAAACCAGAGTGCTAAAAGAAAACAGAAAAACCTCAAAAAATTCAAATGCAAAAGAGAAGAAAACTTTACCAGGCGAATGCGTCACGACAGAGCGAATGCGTCGCTTGGTTCGTCAAATGCAGCTCGATATTTCAACTACAAATTTCTGGACTACGATTGTAGCTTGATAGAGCGATTGCGGCATTTGGGTCTTCAAATGCGTCATGATGTATCTGATGCGTCACGATTTTTAAAAAAAGACTGCGTCACTCCGTACCTGTACCTGCAAAAATGACAAAAAAGACATGAAAACCATATGGAAATAATAGCAAATAACAAAGTTGTGTTCACGTCGGGTTCACCAATGTATCTAAGGATTTCTTTTAGGTTTTGATTAGGAGTGTTAGCAATAAATCAATAAAGACAATGAAACCCAAAGATCTTACAAAACACAATGGAAGCAAATGAAAGAACAATTATACCTGATCGTCAAGACCTCCATGATTTACTTTTGTAATACCTTCTTGCTTGTTGGTTGACATGTTGCCCTCAGATTCATTGTGCGAGCAATTTGCAAATGTTTAAGTCCTACACCAAGCTTTGAAGGATTTATGTAATGTCTAAATGCCTATGCCTATGACTATGATTGCCAATGTCTAAACATACTAAGATTTGATCAAATAAAAGACTAATTGCAATGAAAAGTCTAAGTGTGCAAGTGAATAAGTATGAAATACGCCTATAATATGTCTACTTGTGTGTGTGTAATCCAAAAATGAGAGCAAAATAGAATTTTATAGAAAATGCCATTTTGAATGGACGGACGAGATTGACTTCTAACAAAGACCTAGAATGAGAGGTCCAGATTAAATCTGAGAATCCCTAATTAGGGTTAGGGAAAATTCATTAATCAAACGATCAAGATAATATCTCAGATAATTGGATCGATGGTGGAGAATAAATGAAGAAATTAATTAGAAAAATAAAGATTTTCGAAAATCAAGAAGATAAAGATTGCCTGATTTGTGAGATTCGAAAAATCAAGAAGATAAGATTTGAACTAAAGATCAAATTTGAAAAATCAATAATTTGCCCGATTACTTGATTTTTAGAAGATTAGTTACCATTTTGAATTGAGTTAATTCAAATTATGGATTTTGTGAGATAATAAATAATTGATTTTCCAATTATTTATCAAAGTGAACTGCCAGTTAAGATTGTGATGACATTTTAAATAATTTCATTTATTTAAAATGAGAGGAATATTAATTTTGACAATTAAATAATTAAAGATAATTATTTAATTTAGCAGATGAGATTAATTAATTAAATAAATTAATCAATTCATTTAATTATGACAATTAGTGACATATTAAATAAATAAATAAAACTTATTTATTTAATAATCAGGAAGAAATAAATGACGAAGGGTAATTAAATAAATTAAGAAATTTATTTAATTAAGGGAAGACTTAGACAATTTATGACGTATTTAATAAATAAATAAAATTTATTTATCTAATAATCATGAAGAATAAAAGGACATGAATTAATTAAATAATTATGAATTATTTAATTAATAGTCAAATGTGGACCAAGGACATAATTAAATGTCATAATTATGCTAGGACGAAAGTGGTAAAAATGAAGCTTGCAGGCCTAGGTCATTTTTAGGTGTCTACACCTGGCATACGAAAACCTTTCTAGGATGCACTTCAGGCACTTCAAATATCTCAGACCAAAGCATAGGAAGGCAAGCCTTCTTATGTGGTCAACAAGATATCTAAAACACCTTCCATACACACCTAATAAAGCAAGTATTCGTCGAGGTTATATTACAAAGACATCCAACAAGAACAATAGATAAAAAAAGAATGATCATTGCCCCGTTCCTATCTCTCTAAATATTTTGATTAGACATCATTGAGAGGTCCTTGAAAGGAGCACAATAAGATAAATCCAGAGGAAAAAGATAAAGTAAGCAAACAAGCTAATGTTCTTCAATACCACTAGTCAAGACTAAACTACAGTGATGCCTAATGTTGATGTCCACTGTAGGAAGGCTTCATCCTAGGACATGATGATATCAAATGATTTTGATATGGGACTGATTAGATGATAGGCTATTGACACAAAGAGTTGACTAACTTGCTTACATACTGACCTAGACTTAAGATTTTGATGTTTTGAGTGTTCACTTTCGATCTACTAGACTTGTTTCTGACTATTTCACCAAAGGTTGAGGGTGATGATGATTTATTATGAGTGATGATTGATTATTGCGGGTGAAAGAGAGATGGGGAAAAATGGATTTTTTGGGGTTTTTTGAATGTTTTTGATCTTTTTGAAATGTTTTGAGGCTATTTTTGGTATTTTTTGAGATTTTACAAATGTTTTTATTTTTCAATTTTCAAATATTTTGGGGTTTTCTAAAATTTTGACCAAGAGACTAACATAAAGACCTATCCTAGGGGCCTCAGGGGCTGATCAATAGATTAGCCTTGCCTACATTATACACGCAGAGACCACGTAGTTTGACTAACACAAACTCGATTATTTGATGAGATATGAACAAGTGGATTGTCAATTTATTATGACAGACTCCTAAAGGACTGACCTATGTGTCTCGGGGGATGATAAAAAAATCACCCTTTCCTATGTTCAAAGCTCAGAGACCCATAGTTCGACAAGAAGACTCTATTTTTGACTTTTTGACTGTCTTTTTTACTTAATTTTTGGATTTGGACTGTTTTGAATGTTTTGGGATTTTGATATGATTTTATGATGTTTTGGGATTTTTTGATTTTTTGATGTTTTTGGATTTTTTGATTTAGGGACCTCAAGAACATACACGAATCCGATCCGATGAGAACATGCCCCCAACGTGAAACAATAGACTACTCCAATAAAGGTAGGACAAATGGACCTTGAGAATGGGCCAAGTAGTATTAGGCAGGATCATGACATGAACACAGGACCAAGCTATGATGCGGATGTCGAACGGATGATGGATGGGGATATGGAATGTGATGGATGATGGAAGCATAATGGATGGATGATGCATAACGAGCCGTGAAGATCCCGGTGGATGGAAAGTGATTATTTACAAAAGGTGCCTATTTGCTAGGTTTTCACCAAGGTACTTGTCCAAAGTGCCATTGAAGTGGTTTTCATCAAGGTGGCCATTTTTTCAAGACATTTTCTAATTTTTTTGGATTTTTGGTTCTATACCTTGAAAGATTTAGGCATAAAATTTTTTGAGATGGGAGTTGTTCATGGGCTCCTGCCAAGGCTCGCCTTTCGGTGTTGACAACTGATATGCCCCTGACTTATAGCTCGCTATGATGATGAATGGTCCCAACCAGTTAGGCTCAAATTTTCCTTTGCTATTTAGATTTGGGACATTTTTCTAGTTCTCCTTTAGTACCAATTCTCTGACTTGGAATGTCTGTCTCCTGATCTTCTTGTTATAGCTCCTCTTAAGTTAGTTTTGATAGACCTGCAAATGATTTAAGGCATCCATACACCGTTCATCTAGCAACTCCAACTCGTTCAGTCTTGATACTCAGTGCTATTCATCTGTGATGAGATTTTGCAATGATATTCTTAGTGATGGAAGCTCGATCTCGATTGGAAATATGGCTTCTAATCCGTAGACTAGGGAGAATGGGGTGGTGCCGGTGGGTGTGTGGATACTAGTTCAATAAGCCCAGAGGGAAGGATTCAGTTGTAGATGCCAGTCACGACCTGTGTCATTGACTGCCCTTTTTAGGATTTTCAGAATGGTTTTATTAGTGGCTTATGCTTGGCCATTGCCTTGGGGATAGTATGGTGTGGAGAAGCGATGTTGGATTTTGAATTTGTCACGAAGGTCGCAGACCTCTTGATTTTTGAATGGTGTCCCATTATCTAAGATAATGGCTTGTGGGACACCATAGCGGCATATGAGATAGTTCAAGATGAACTTTGATATTCTCTTTCTAGTTATGTATGTCATGGGTATGGCTTCCACCCACTTGGTGAAATACTCAGTGGCGGTAATGATAAACTTGTGGCCACTGGATGAGGTGGGAGTGATTTTCCCAATGAAATCAAGTCCCCACTATGAAAAGTACCATGGTGTGACAATTAGATGAAGTTCTTGAGCTAGAGGAAGGATGATGTCCCCATGCTACTAACATTGTAAACACATTTTGATGTAGTCATGTGCTTTCCTTTCCATAGTAGGCCAATAATACCATGTCCTCAGCAATTTCTTGGCCAAAGTCATTCCACTCGAGTGCGAACCACAAATCCCATTATGTACCTCAATTAAAGTAGTCAAGGCTTCTTCAACATTTAGGCAGCGTAGTAGGATTCCCTCTATGCTTCTATAGTACAAGGTATTTCCTAGGATGAAAAACCTAGATACTTTTTTGACAAAGGATTTATTGAGGTTCGAGGTTATGTCAACTAGGATGACTCCCATTCTTAGATAAGTATAAATTTCATGGTACCAGGGATCACTAGGACCAATGATTTCACACACAAATTATGACTCTGGTACCTTGAATGTGGGTATGAGAAGCTGTTCTACAAGGAATTCATGTCTTGGGACATTATGAGGGACGTCCAGTAGGGATCCAATTGTTTCCATGCCTTCCATTGCTCTGTTGTTCACCCTTGGTATCTACTCAATTGTGATTTCAATGAAGGATTCCTTGAGAGTCTCCACCAATTTCTTGTATGGAGTGAGCTTGTCATCCTTAGTCTAGTATTCATCATTCACTTGGTTGATTATTAGCTGAGATTCTCCATATACTCTAAGGGCCATGATGTGCCACTACACTACTATTCTGAGACCTATGGTTAAAACCTCATATTCTATAATGTTATTAGTGTAAGGGAATGCCAATTTGTAGGATATAGGTATACAGTCCCCCTGTGGGGTGATGAAGAAGACACCGGCTCCTGATCCATGCTGTGTGTAGGAGCCATAAAAGTAGAGTTTCCAGTGGTTAGCTATACTAAGATTGAAGATGGATTCATTTAGAAACTCTGATATGAGTGGATTCTCTGAATAGATGAGTGCTTCTGCAAACTAATCTATGATGACTTGGCCTTTGATTACTTTTTGCTCTATGTATTCAATGTCCTACTCTGATAGTATCATTACCCATTTGGCCATCCTTCCTGTGAGTATTTATTTTGACAGTAGGTACTTTAGGGGGTCGATCTTGGCGATGAGTTTGATTTTGTGTGCCAACATGTAGTGTCTGAATTTCTATGAAGAAAACACTACTGCTAGATATAATTTTTCAATGAATGAGTAGTTTAACTCATGCCTGACCATTGTGTGGATGATGTAATAGATGGCCCTCTTTGTCCCATTTTCATCATGTTGAGCTAGAAGAGCATTGAGGGTTGTTGTTGTTGATACATAGAGGATTAGTGGCTTTCTTGGGATAGGTGGCATGAGGACCGACAGTGTGAGCAAATATTCTTTGATTTTGTTGAAGGCTTCCTCACACTTGTCATCCCATTTGTACGCTACCCCCTTGTAGAGTAGGTGAGAATAAGGGATTTTCTTATCTGCCAGTTGTGCTATGAATCTGTGGATGGACTAAAGCCTGCCTTGGAGACCTCTCAACTGTTTCAATGTTTTGGGTGCCTCCATATCGAGAATTGCTTTTACCTTTGTAGGATATATTTCAATACCCCTCATTGACACTATGTATCCTAGCAGTTTTCTTGATTGTACGCCAAAGATGCACTTCTTTGGATTTAAACATACCTTGTATTCCTCCAGCCTATCGAAAATAGTGCTCAAGGTTGCTATGTGATCTATCCTCTTTTTGGATTTCACTAGTATGTCATCAACATAATCTTCTACAATTTTGTGGATCATGTCATGAAATATTAATATCATAGCCCTTTGGTAGGTGGCCCCAACATTTTTTAGGCTGAATGGCATCATATTCCAGCAGTAGGTCCCCCATGGACAAGTGAAG
Organism: Sequoia sempervirens; assembly: GCA_007258455.2. NCBI lineage: Eukaryota > Viridiplantae > Streptophyta > Pinopsida > Cupressales > Cupressaceae > Sequoia > Sequoia sempervirens. The sequence continues at coordinate 263,122,721 of VDFB02000015.1, forward strand.
GCCATTTTTTGCCGGTCTTCTTTAGCAATCATTATTTGGTTGTACCTAGAGAAACCGTCCATCGGAGAAATAATTTCATGTCCCACAGTCATGTCCACAATCATGTCAATATTAGGCAATGGGAAATCATCTTTCATACATGCTTTGTTTAGGTCTCTGAAATCTGTGTAGATTTGGATGCTCCCATCAGGTTTTGAAATAGGAACTAGGTTTGATACCCACTCGGGATAGTCAATTGGTCTTCTGAATCCTGCATCAAGTAACTTTTTAAATTCCATTTTGACTAGTAGGGAGATCTGAGGATGCATTTTCCTTAGTTTTTGTCTGACAGGTTTTGCTTCGGAGTAGACTGCTAGATGGTGGAAAAAAATCTTTGGATCTAACTCGGGCACGTCGGCATAACTCCATGCAAAATTGACTTTTCTCTCCCTTAGGAAAGTAGCTAGGAGTTCTTGTTCCTCCATCATTAGTGATTCAACATAGAATGTGATGTGTGGAGTTTCTTCTATTCCCAGGTTGACTGGGTTGCACTTTTCTGCTAGAACTGTTGATTGCTCCCAGTGTAGAGCACTGAGGGGAAGATTGAATCCTTCATCCGCGGCACCTTAGAGAGGCACTGTTGGATACATCCTTTCTTTTTACTATTTTAGGATCAAAGATTGCAATAGTGTGGTTTTCACTCAAGGACCTTGAGATTATTCTCAGATTTTCACTTTTGCGACTAAAGGACTCAATTGTCTCCCCATATTAAGCTTGTGTATCCAGAATTATTTCATATCCAGCTTTATGGTCCCCACATGGTATCATGTCTCACAGTCCCATGAATTCCAAGAATGCCTCATCATTTTTTAATGTGTCAAGAATTGGTGGTCCTCGTTGGTCATGATCGATGAGTTGGGGGTAGACTAGCCTTATCTCATGGGATTGGTTTTTAGACTCATAAGATAGGGTGTTGATCATAAGGAGTGAGGAATTATCAAAAAGCCTAGGTAGGTTGGTTATGGGATTTTCCTCATCATCGCTACTACTAAAAATGTCAGTTATATCAAATGTAAAATTGTCTATGAATCGGTCAGTAGACATAGGTAAGCGAAGTTCAGCTAGTGTTGGTTTACGAGGAGTCCTGACTTCTTTAACTGGGGGACCTCATCCACGTATGGTTATATTCAGAGGGGTACATCCAAGACCATGATTTCTCATTCGTGTCTTAGGAATGAGGGGTATTAGAAGCCCATTGTTGTTTTGTCCAATCCTTTGGTTTCTGTCATAGCCCATTGCGAGCATCATTTGCAAGCCTTTACTACTATTGTCCATAGGTAGATTAGCTGCCAGTCTATTGTCTTGGTACAAGAGATGAGATGGGTCCTCCTCTATTACTTCCTGACCGAGATCTCCCCAAATTTTGAATCTAGAGGGGTCAACTCTATTATTTTGGATTGATGTTTCAGCTAGTTGGGGTTGCTCATGGGACCTAGGAGATTGTGGTAACTCTCCGACCATGAAAGCAACTTTCTTCATTTTATAATTTCCACAACCATTGTCTTGGATGATGACCTTGATATCAGAAATGGAAATGATGGTGGGAATGGAGGGTGTGTCTGTTACAAAAGTGGAAGCGAGAGTGGCTGGATCGATGTATGGAGTTGATGGAACTTCATCATTTTTAGGCACTTGGGGGATTTTATAATATTTTTCCTCTAGGTTCTTGCAATAAGAGAATGGTTCAGGATCCCCATGAATGGTGACCTCTTGGAATTCATATGTGAATTTGACACATTGATGGAAGGTTGATGCTATTGCTTGCATTGCATGAATCCATGGGCGCCCCAGGAGGATGTTTTACAGTAAGTTGAGGTCCAAGACTTGACAGGTAGTTTTCATGATTACTGGCCCTACTTGAATAGGGATTTGAATAGTTACCTAAGACACCCTTTCTTGATCATCATAGGCTTTGATAGTTATGCCTTTGCCTTTTTCAATGGAGTCTTTTGATATTTTCAAATTCTTTATGAGTTTAAGGGAACAAATGTTCAAGCCCCCACCTCCATCCACTAAGACATGCTTGACTTTGTTCTTGTGCACTAGGACCTCCAAATGGAGTGCACAATTGTGAGATGGTTGAGCGGGAAAGTATTGATCAGAGAACATAAGGAGATTCGAGGTAATGATGTTTCTGACCATAGCTTGGAATTGTTCTGCATCAAGATCCACGGGGATAGTGGATGAAGATAATGCTTCCTCAAGGATTTTCTTGTGGGCAGATGAAATTTTTAGCAACTCCATGATGGATATTTGTGTTGGGGTTCTTTTAAGATGATCACAGACATTATAGCCATTGGGAACACATCTTGGGTTGGAAGTGGGTACTTTGTTTGGCTGAGATGACCCTGCGATGGTAATTTTCCCGCCTCTTGTGGTGACTCCACAATCAACATGGGCTCCTTTGATGGTGATAGTGGCGCAATAGTCATCCATGGATGCGACGACATGGTCGTACACATGATTTACACTTTTGAAGGTACCCTTCCCCTTATCAGTGTTATTGATCCCTTTGTTATTGTGGTTAGACATCATATTCGTGTATATTTTGAGGTTCTGATTTCCTGCTGGCTGCTCCACATTTATGATTTTTTGATCAATGAGGTCTTGGATTAGGTTTTTCAACCTCATGCAACTATTAGTGGTGTGCCTTTTGATTTTGTGAAAGTCACAGAGCTGGTTTTCATTGTACCAAGGTGGTTTCATGTCTGGTTCCTGATAATTCTCATAGGTGGGATCCTTGATGAGGTTTTCGCTTATCAATTTCTTCATGATGACCTCGAGTGGTTCCCTAAGGGCAATGTACTTTTTCTTGGGGGAGTTTTTGTTTTGCTGGGGTGGTCCCCTTGGATCGTTTACATTGTTGATTGCTTGATTATTCGGTTGTTGTGTCGCTGCATTAGCTTGATGGTTGTTTTGATGGTGGTTTTGGGGTTGCTATTGTGGTGCAGGTGTGGTTTTTTGAGGGGCACTGATGACAACTTTGGCATCGAAAACACCATCGTTGGTAACATTTTTGTTTCTTACCCATGTGCATGGCTTTTCGTTGTAACTGGTGGATGGGCGATTTTGTTGCTTAGGATATGCGGGTGATCCTCCTTGTGAAATAAGGGCTCGTTCGATGTTGAGTGCCTTGGAGATCAGTTGGTCATATGTAGTGATACCTTGCACTTTAAGATGGAATTCCAAGGCTCCATCGAGATTTGAAATGATAGTGCATACTTGTTGTTCTTCTAGCATGGCCCATTTGTTTTGATTGGCCTTGGATCGCCATCATTGTAAGAAAGAAGCAAATGATTTGTTCTTACCTTGTTCCAGAGTTGATAGTTCCTCTAAACTAACATCCATACTAATATTGAATGCGTAGTTTTTGATGAATACGTTGACTATTTCTTGGAACTTCTTGATTCCTGGAGGAAGGCAAGAGAACCACTCCATGGCTTGGCCAGCCAAAATTCTAGGAAACAATTGCATCAGATAAGTATCATCATACATGACTTCCATGCAATGAATCTGGAATTCCTTGATGTGATTTTTAGGGTTTCCCATCCCATGGTATTTATCAAATTTGGGGATCTCAAATCCCTTCGGGAACGGTTTCATTACAAGGCTTCTATCGAATGGATAAGGACACAAGTTGTTGGGTGTATTTATGGTTCTCCCTAATTGAAGATCAAGGACTTGTTGTGAGAGTAACTTGATTTGCGTTGCTACATTGTTTGCGGATCAGGGGGTGGGATTAAGGTGTCCTGCAGTGGTTCATTTGTTGGTAGGATGGGTGGATTGGTTGGTGTGTTGATTGATGGTATTTGCACATTCTGTTGTGCCAAATATGCTTTCCATTTTTGTCGTACCAACAACGCTTGTTGTTGGTCTTGTTGTTGCTGAGCTAATAGAGCCTAATTTTGAGCTTGTTGTTGTTGTTGCACCAACAATGCTTGTTGTTGGGCTGCCAGTTGTGCTGCTTCTTGTTGTTATTGGTATTGCTTCAGTGCTTCTTGATATGCTTGGTGCTAGGTAGCTTGTTGTTGTGCGAGATATTGTGCTTGTTCCTACACTTATTGAGCTTGGTATTGGGCTTGTGCCTGAGCTTGGGCTTGTGCTTGAGCTTGTGCAACCTATGCAGCTTGTTGTTGTTGTTGTTGCAATAAGGCTTGAGCTTGTGCAACCTACTATGCTTGTTGCACTTGTTGTGCTTGGTGTGCGGCTTGAGTGGCTTGCGCGACTTGAGCGGTTTGCGCTACTTGAGCGGCTTGTTGTGCAACTTGTCAGTTTTGGATTTGCTAAAGTACCTTTTGATAGGCAGCTTGTTGAGCAGCTTGTAGTGCAATTCTATATTGATTTTATGTATTTGATTTTGGCGGCGGTGGTGGTGGAGGTGGATTTGGAATGGTGCTTGTTGTGGTGATGAGAGGTACCATCATATTGATGAGTGGTTTTTGAGTGGTGGATGATGTGATCGATATGCTTGGTCCTTGTGAGACCATGTTTTGAGGGATGATTGATGATGTAGTGATTTCCTGTGTGGTTTCCATTTTTGTTGCTATATCGATGGCAAGATTTATAGATTTGGTATGATGCTTTGATTGATGTTTGGTAGGTTGATTTGATTTTGTTGATTGATGTTTGGTAAAGGGGAAAGTCTTAAACCAAGAGGTGGTGTGGATATTGTTGGAAATGGTGGAAGTGGTGTAAATGTGAGTGGAAAACTCCCTTGAGGGAGTGATGAAGATGTAGTGTCAAAGATGCCCCCTGGTCCAAATAAATCACTTTCTCCTTGTGAGGTTATGGGGAGAGAAGTTTGAGGTGTTGCACAAAAGGATGATGATGATGGGTCATTGGGATCATGAAAGTGAGGGGAACGTATGTATGTAATGGATTTTGGGGTACAGTTTGCCCCAAGATGGTGTTTGTGTCCAAATATTGACTATTGACAAGGGGGTGTGTTTGTAAGGCATTGAGAAATGCACTTCCCTTATTAACAATGGGTTGAGTTGGAGAAATGGATGATGTGATTTGCAGGATGCTTTGAGTGATGTTTTGGATTGGGGGTGTAGATGAAATTGGGATTGTGGATGAAATTGGGAGCATGACCCCAAAATATGGCTCCACAATGGTACTTACATCAAAATCGGAAGGGAGTTTAGCCCCTTGCTTTGCTAATTCGATCATGTATAGTGAGGGATTGAGTCTCATCATGATGTTGATAATCTTATGATTCTCCAGATTTTGAATCATTTTGGTGATTTCCTCTTGTGACATTCCAAAGGGATTATTGGTAAGATCCTCCACTTGACCTTCCTCTTGAGGATTTTGTGATGATGAAGGAAAGTTAGTTAGAGGATTACTCGATCCAATGGGATTCATTTTAGAATTTTTTTGACTTAGGTTACTTGAAGTGGATCTTTCTTTGTTGGCTTCCATGTTCCTCTTGTGTTGAGATCTAGTTTGCACCATAAAATAGGGATCAATTTTCAAGAATGTAGGAGATGAATCTCTAATTCTTTGGATTGATCTAACTTTAGGTACAAAAAATAAAATTTAGGATGTTTTAAGGATCAAAGGTGAAATGATGAAGATGTGTGTAAGATGGAAGATGTGGATGATTTTAACTTTTTAGAAGATCTTGATGGGATGCTAGAGTTTTAGGACTTTTTGGATGTTTGGAATTTTTTTTGGATTTTGATTTTGATTCTTTGGATTGACCTTGATTTGATTTTGGATTGCTTTGATTTTGGATAATGATCAAATAGATCCCAAGATGTTGGATGTTATCTATGGGAGAGATTTTCTCACAAGATGATAATTTGAATGAGTGTGGGGAGAAGGATGCATCTACCCACACCTATTCAAACAAGATGATAATTCAACCAAGTATATGGAGAAGGATGCATCTACATATACCTAGCTAAACAAGAGGATTTGATAATTTTGACAAATCACATGATGAAGGATGCATCTACATGTACTTAGAAAAAGATGATTTTATGTTTTGATTCAAGATTTCAAGGATTTTGATGATTTTGATTTTAAAAAGCCTAGGATGAAAGATGATTTAAAGATTTTTCAAAAGTTGATGATGAGATGATTTTGATTTTATGTTCAAAGATGGATGAAGGTTTGATTTTGATCCTATGTTTACCTAAAAAGACACTTGCTTACTAGACCTCAGTTTTGAAAAATATGATTTTCTCTAGACAAGGTGTGCAAATTCTTGAAAAAGATTTGGATTTTGTTGACAAAAGAACTCATACAAATTTGGATTATTTCTTGAAGCTCTTATATAAAAGTTAAAAATTGGTCTTCTTCTGAATTCATATAGCGTTGAGAGACATTTTGGTGATCTTTTGGACTAAGAGCTTTTACCTTTGGTTTCTTGATCTTGATCTTACGTGAAATCATTGGAGATGCATGCGTGGGATTCAATTTTTTTTAGTTTTTGCTTAATGACTTTGTTTTACCACAAACACTTCTTGATTAGCTTTTCAAACTAGATGTCCAATGTCTTAACTTCTTCTCATCCCAAAAAGTATATCATGTAGAACTTTGATGAAATCAAGGCAAGGGTTACCTATTATTTAACTTTAGTAAGAAAATTGAGATATAAATCCAAGTGCTTAGAAACCTCTAAGGATAAATCCCAAGGGCAAGCAATAACACATGGATTTGGTCAATTGTATTTGCTTCCTAAAGGGTTTGAAGTTTTGATGAAAATGTTAAATGTTTGTTTCCAAATGTTTACGAATAAGCAAAGTGTTTTGTAACCAAGAACAAGCACAACCCTATGGATATGAAAGACTTTATTTGTTGAGTCCTCACTTGGACAAGTCCAACTACACTTATTTTTAGCGAATGGTTAGATGTTTGACCCCACTGGCTCCCCTCCATGACACTCACTTATATGGGGAAGCCAAGCATCAACACCCGTGAAACTCCCATGGCATACTTTCCATTTCTACTAAAAACTGTAAAAGTGTGGGGCGGCTTCAAAACGACTGTTCCTGCACCAACAAATAGATAGGGATTTTGGCCTTTCTAAAAAAGGGTTTTAATTCATACTTTCCATTCATAGGGATTGATCCATATGGCGAGAGACCATTGTTTCCCTTCTCATCGGAACCAACCGCGTGATATTGGCCTTTGTTCCAATATCCACACTTATATACCGGATGGAGATACACTTGGATTTAGCGGGTTACTGGTTGGGTCGTTCCCTTAGGTGAGTACTTTTTCCCCAAGGCAAGACCTCTAGGATAAAAAAAAGTGAGCAAGTAATATTCGTAACTCAATCAATCTTTTTTGCAACACAAAGAGAGAAAATATACGCAATACCCTCCACTCACACTCACAAGATGCACGTTGTTCAATTTTAATCCCAAAATGAAATATGGAGGAAATTACTCTACCTAATTTAAGACCACCAAAAATCCTTTTGATTCTCAAGATCGTCGTGAGGCGCAAGAGAAGTGCATACGTCCTTTCAATGGTATTACTTTGAGTAAGAAATTACAAAACAAAGTAGCACTTGTTAATTTTAAGTCCATAAAGCAATAATGACTTCTTTTTAAGCACCAAAGCAAATGTGAAAATTTTCCTTGTTCAATTGTTAACCCTTCAACCAAATCTAGTGAGTTTGTCCTAAAGTTCATTTTAGCCCTTTGTAACAAGAAATTGAAATGTTCTTTTTAGAGCCCAAAAGAAAATTAGTAGCTCCTAAGCATATGAAGGATAACAAATTTGAAAGAGAAATTGTGAATTCTCTAGGAGTGTTGAACAAACACTAAAGTGTTCAAAAACACTTGGTATTATGAGATAGTGATGTCATCATGCATCTTTTCTCCTTCACCTTTGATCAAGCCAACCTACAAGAAAACTAGTTAGACCTGCAAAACAGACGTCAAGAAAGCAAGTAATAACCCAAATGATCAAAATTGAAAAAGTCACATGTCATAAAAAATTGAAACTCACTTTTTACTTCCTTCCAGTAGCAAAGTCTGCACAGGCGTTGTTGTTTGAAGAATCTAGCAGTACTATATGGCACCGTTTGTCAGTCAGTGTCATTCTGCAGTGGGGTAAAAACACAAAGTTGTGTCACACTTCTAGCCAACTTATCAACACAACTGAATTTAAGTATTTCTAACTAAAAATCAATTTTGGTCAAACATATGATCTAGTAAGATCATTCTAGCTAAGTTAGATACTTCCACAACTTTTTCAACTTAAATTGTTGGCTAAAAATATATGGAAAAAAAATAAATTTGAAAACCTTGAAGTTTCAATAACTCTTGCTAATGTAAATAACATTTTTTAATTATTTTTTATATTTTATTTTTTATTTTTACTAAAAGTAGGTTATCAACACAAAATATTAAGTTGATTACTATGCCAAGGAAAAATACTAAAACTTATTAATTTTTTTCTTTTTTAAATATGATGCACTAGATAAAAGAATGTATTTCAAGATAGTATAATTGTTTTTCTATTTTAGATAAATATTTAATATGAAAGTTGGCATCCGATGAAAACAACTATTTTTTTATTCATGCACATTTTAATATTTATTTAAAAATATATATATTTATCAAAATTGAAAAAAAATATATCCATGCACTAAAATTTCAAGTTATAAATACACTAAAAAAATTTGAAAGAAAAAAAAAAATTACTATAAAAAGTTTGATGTCCCATGCAACTTCATTTTTTAGCATTTTATCAACAACTAAATTATAGTGTTAATTTACTGAAAACTAGTTTAAAATAATTTTTTAATTTTATTAAAAAAATAGAAACATTAAATATACTAAAAAATACATATTTTACTAGTTTACATCATTTCAAAATTCAAAACATATATGCCACTTTTTAGTGATTCAAGTTTAAAAGTTGGATCAGCGTTGGTTGTTTCCTTTATAAAGTGTGACACAACTTTATGATTTTACCCAAGGAGGATAGAGACTATGAAGGCATTACTCTTTTGGTCAGCGGTGGAGTTTGGAATTTAAAAATTTCAGCGCATGAATATAGACCCAACAGTGCAATTTGAGATTTTGAAGTCTGGGCGGGAACACTGGAGCGTCATTGTTTGGAGTTTGTAACGTGGCTATATAGTGACGTTGGGATGCCATCGGTTCTGAACTACAACGTTGGTTTGCTAGTGGTGGAGTTCCCTATAGACACAAAAAATAGAGAAAAAAAGCACAAAATTTGATGAAAAAACATGATTTAAACTTCTAGTTTTCCCTCCTTCTAGCGCCAAAATGTGAACCCCAATCCTATACCTACATGAACACAACAAACAAACACATTATTAGATTGAATGCAATTGAAAATCAAGATTCCCCATGAAATCCATTTGCAAAGCTCAAATAGGAAGGAAAATGAAGTAACTAAACCAAGAAAGAAATGAAATCCTATTTAAGTATGCAAAATCTCAATCCCATGGGGGAATTGGTGCCAATTTGATGTGAAAATTGGCCCTTTACCAACTCCTATGATGCAATATTGATAAGTGATGAAGAGTGATCCACTTGATGAAGATTCAAATATGTTCCATGATGAAAAACCTGTATAACCTAGCTATAAACTTGATAAAATTAATGAAATGCTAATGCTTGATGATGAAAATGAGTATAGTAAGTTTGCTCAAATTGTGGATGATGAAATAAGAGAAACCTCTTATTTATAGAATGACAAGTTGGAGAAATACCCAAAATGGGGCAATGTGGGACTAACTTTCAACCAATGGCAAGATGTCACTTGTCAAGAGATGAATGGATGAAGGATGTGCACATTTTGATGAATGTGCCCATAAATGTATATATTTGAAATTTGAAAAAGGTGAAATGACAAGGTGGATGAAGAGTCAAATGGAGTAATGGCCACTTGGCTCAATGCAAAATGAAATAAATGTCTTGTTGGAAGGACAAAGTCCACTTGGACTTGAATTCAAATTTGAAAGAATATTCCCCTATTATGCCATGTTGAGAGAAAATAGGGATTTAGTAAATGAATTAAATCTATTTTCATGTGCAAGTGGAAAAAGCTAGAGGATGGGGCGTGGATTAAGATTAAATTAATCAAGGGTTAATTAATTTAATGAAAGATTAGATGATGTGACTAATTGATTTAGATTTATGGATTGATTTAAATCAAAAGACGAGAAGAATATGATTTAGAGATTAATTAAATAAATATTTTTTATTTAATTAATTAAAGAAGATGAATGTTAAATTAAATGAAATAAGGTTTTAATTTATTTAATTTAATAGGATGACTTTAGATATTTAATCAAATAAAATGAATTATTTAATTAAATAGAGATATTTAATTAAATAGAGATAATTAATTAAATAGAGATAATTAGATCAGATTGATTGATTTAATTAACAAGAGAGAATGACTTATTAGATAAATGATTTATTTAATTAAGAGAGGAAAATTGATGAATTTAATCAAATAAGGGTATTCGATTAAATGATTAAACCGAGGGATGATTTAGGATGAAATGGTGTTAGTAGTCGGGATCAGATGTGCAATGTCAAATGGTACATTTTCCATGTCTACAACTAGTATGATGTATGAAGGTAAGAATATTGTGAAAAGGAGCTTTGGAAACTATCAAAATGCCATCAAGAATTTCATCAAAGATAATGAGAAGCTAAAAAGGTTTCAAAATAGGTATTCCAGATTGAAAATCCCTCCTCGCTATGCTCTTGTTAGTTGGAATATTGTGATATATTTTACACTTGAAGAGCGTTATATGTTCATGGGTACCATTTCCCCATTTTGAACCATGTAAGGCATAATAATAAGATAAATCTTCCTTTTTTTTTCCTCCCTCTAAAAAAACATTGAGCATGGTGCCAACCCTCCTTTGCACCAGGGTCTAATTAGGGTTCTTCACAAGTATATGTTGGGCACCACCCCTCAAAGAAACCTGATGATCAATCTGTTAGAGAATACTCATCCCCCGACTATCTCTGTTAGGCTCGAGCTTGTTGAAAACTAACTCCAATCCCTTGGTAGAATACCTATGTTGGCTAAAAGGAAAAAGTATCCTTCTTCCACCCTAGACCCATTCACTAATGATCTTCTCAAAACAACCTAAAAAAATTACCTCCCCTCTCACCCTTGGGTCATCTAAACAGAGAAAGGTGGACTCAAATGAGGCCAAAAATAAAGGCCTCACTATTACAATTTTTGATGGTTAGGATGCTAGTCCAAAAAGTGGAAACCCATCTAGTGGTATTGTTCTTTCTAGAGGTTGATGGTCTATTCGACTTGCTACTAGGCTGCCTCCAAGGATAAGGAAATATAAAAAATAGAAAAAAGGTGGTTGAGAAGAAGGATATTGATACCTATGAGGAAGAATTCATTCCTGGTAGTTTAGGTGAGACCAAAGACTTGAAGGACAAGGAGGTTAGTGACCCTGATATGGAGGAGGAGGATTTTTAGAATGAAGACTATAATCTTGATAGAGATTGTGGAAATGAGGTTAGAGAGAAGGAAGATTCTAAGGAGGATGAGGCGGTTGAGGTCAATAATGTTAACCCTATGATTGAGGAAGAAAATGATACTATTATGCAAAACTCCCTTTTGTAGGATAATGCTAATGATAAGTATTTTAATATCCTTGGTTCTAAGATTGAAGCCCTCAATGCTTGTATGATCCAAGTGGAAATGCAACTTGGTGATGATTCTAGCTCTAAAATTTTTGTGGAAATGGAAGATGCTATCAAAAATATAAGTATTGTTGTTGATGACATCATGAAGAAAGCTTTATGAGTACGATGTCAGGGCAAGGAAAAATAAGGAAGCATCAAAAGAAAAAAGGGAAGTTTCTTGGAATGAACAAAGTGGAAAAGACAAATAACATGATGAATAATGAGAGCTGGCTGGATGTTGTGGTTGAGCTTCAGGGAAATAAAAGTCATATCAAGGACTCTTAATGTATTTTCTTTTCTCCATGTTTCAAATTTTTCTCAAACTCTCTAGCCTTTAAGTTCCTTCTTAAGTATGGCTATTAGCTTTATTGTTTTAGTCTTAAACTAGTTTAGTTTATATGCTTATAATGGTTTTAGTATGACTTTTCAGTATGTTTTAATGACTATCTAGATTATTCTTAATGGCCTATGGCCTTCTTCTAGTTTTGTTGTTAATATTGTTTTGGGTTTTGATAAGTGGCTTGGGTGCCTATACTTGACAGTCATTTTGGCAAGCTAACTTTGGTTTAGTCCTTTATTGTTTTTGGCTGGCTATTCCTTTGCCAATCTGTTCTATTGGGTTGTTTTTGTTCTTTTGTTATCTTTGTATGGGATCAGGGCCCTTCCCTACTTATCTAATCAAAAACATTAAACTACAAAAGCAAAGGACTTACTAGATCAATCAAAATATTGAGGTAAAATAAATAAATAAAATATATAGAATGTTGAATAGAGGAATCATTAAATGAGTATAAAATATATAAAATGAACTAATCATATGGTAGTACAAAATTAAAAAAACAAATGAAATAAGGATATGTGTAGATTTTTGGGAATTGAAAAAAGCATTTATTTATGATTCCTTCCCAATTGAATTCATGAAAGAAGTATTACAATATATTCATGTTATCGATTTAGCAACTCACCACTCAAAAATAGTAACAAGTGGCCGAAGTAACCAAAGATTCGAGCTTCTTCCAAGTTTGTACTCTAACACCATTAAAACATACATACCTAAATTAGATTGTCAATGAATTTAGGGGTTTGGTATTGTTTTTTGAAGATAATAAATCATGGGATAGATCTTTCAATGTTGAAGGAGAAAAACATGCATTCGCTACACATTGGTTGTAGCCTACAGTGATCATTTTCGCTAGGTATTTTGAGTTAGGATATATAAAATTATGTTGTCAAATTGTAAATTATATCTTGTGTAATTATTTTATTTCAATGGATATTTATTGAGATTTGTATAATTTTTCTACCTTTTTCTTTTCATTTTGTTGCATTTATTTTCATTTGAATTAGTTTAACAATTTACAATTTAGAGTCAAAGAAGTGTCTGCATCAACCTCTTTCTTAGGAAAAACCACATCTTCCTCATGGTAACAACAATCAATAGCTCAATTCACTAGAGCACAATTTGAATCTTTTAGTTGAAGAACATATGATACAAGCAAAAAATTGCAAGCAAGCATAATGAAAACTTAAATTATTAATAAAATTTCTAAAGTGCACAAGCTTCAATAGTAAATTTAACTCTTCTTGTAGAATCTTTCAAACATAAAAAATTAGAAATTTGACACAATCACAAAATTTATTATGAAAAGGACGTATTCTCATACACTGCTGTTGCATCAACCCTTTCTTTTCAGAAGCTTCAACACTAGATACAAGTAGCTAAATGTGTGGTTCAGATCTATACAACTCATTATCTTCTTGAAGGTTACAAAATATTAATGAATACATGAACTTTCTTGGCCTAGCAAGGCTTGAAAATAGATAAAATACAATGGTTTGTGTGGTTTTTAATATTCTCCTCTAATTCTCACATGTCTATTTTTGTGTTTGTCCACTATAAATGTCCCTCCATTGGATTTCTACCTATGTGGAGCGTTGAATGTACCTCTAGCTACATGAAGCATAGAGTTTTGCATACTTGAGAATGCATTTACTTGATATATTCTCAAGTTCTATTTTTTGTAGTGTTGGTATAGTTGATTTTCTTTGTTGTTTTGTGTCTTTTTGGGTAAACAAAGAGAAAAGGCCACAAATCACAACTTCATCTATTTTTATTTCTTTTAATCTTCATCAATGTTGAGTTGTGGACTAAATCATTTTTCATATTCACGCTCAACACATAGAGTAGAAAAATGTTAAATTAATAGGTGCATTACTTTTTTTTTCTCTGTTCTTTTAATGTTCCATGAGATGATTATTTTTAATGAATGGAACTCTCAAGGGAGCATGAAAGCCTCTTTTCACTTTCTCATTTCCATGTTATTATAGGCTTGGACAGTTTTTAGTGTTGTATGTTGAGTGTGGCACCAACTTTCTTTATTCAATTTTTGATCATAAAGACTTGTCACTCCATTAGGAAAATGACCACCCTTGTGAGTGAACCCAAGGAGAACCCAAAATTCTACACATTAAAGACAAATAACAATTACTTATTAATGATTTAATTTTGAATGATAGATGACAATTATGCTCCACTGATCGCTTATGTCCAATAGTTATTAAATTTTGAAACGTTATCTTAGATTAGCATGCCAATAAACAATTTTTAAATTTTTTTTATGAAATTCTTGACTTTTTATTTACCCAATGCTACTTTCAAATTTATAAGACAATATATATAAATTACAATTGACATAACCATTACGTCAAATTGCCAAGTTGTTAATCAAACAAACAAACTACTACAATTATGAAGAAAAATTCAAGAGAGAAATGATAGCTTGAAGACAAATCATCGACCTTAAGTCAAGATTGTATTTCAAAATTGCATATACATAAAAAATAATATTCTATACATAAGATATTGTAAATTAAATTAATGTATCTTTTATACATGCATATAAAATTGTACTCTTTAACATATTAACTTATATATGATTTTCTATTGGCGTAACCCTTGCACCTCCTTCTGATGCAAATGTTAGCAATATAAACCAATATAAATTCTCTAACTTGAGATTTAATGTCCAGACCCCTATAAGGGGGGTTCGTTACGACCAACACCTTGTGAAGGTCTGTTAGGACTACCTTCTGGTAGTTCTCTCCTGCGATGGGGAGCTCCTACTTTTTTGGTGCTTCTCCTTTTCATCTATTTCATCATCAATACAACACATAATTACCATCTCAAAATGCAATGATGTGGAATTTCAAATATATATTTTTAATAAAAATATTTATATTTAAAAATTCATTCACAGTGTTGATAACTGTGGGCTAATAATATATATATATATATATATATATATTTGTTTAAAAAAATCTCTTTGATAGATTTAGTACATGTATAATTAGAACAAAAAAAATTATGATTATGATACTGCTATTAGGATTCCACTGTGTAGTTTTTGAGTCAAACTCATTGACCCATGTTTCATGAGTAGTGGTTCACAGGAACCCATCTCTCATGATAATGAATGGTCCACTTAGCACTCATTGCATCTAGGTGATGCTCACAGAGGTGAAGCACTGGGCTTTCCTGGAGGTCACCCATCCCAATACTACTCCAGCACAAGCGTGCTTAACCAGAGAGTTTTTACAAGGTTAAGCCCCCTTAGCTTGCAACCCCATTTGCAAAACCTTCAGCAAGTGTTGTCCCTTATGAAAAAAAAAAAAAAATCTACCAGAATGAGAAAAAAAAAACTTAGATTTCCAAAGTTATTATTCTATACCTCTATGTGGTGCTTCTCTCTTACGCCCCTCTTACGCCCCTCTTATCAGACTCTGCAAATGCACTATAATCGTCAAAATGCTATCAATACACCAGAAATTACAGCTTGAAAAAAGAGACAAAATTACCAAGGAGACGACAGTCTAATTGAAGTATTAACACCAACATCACTAAAACAATGATGGCCGAGTGTCTGTCCATCCCGGTCTGAATGAAATACAGAGGAAATCAGATTTGTTCATTCTCTGAATGGAAAAGAGAATATATAACATTTATCACTCGGGAAAGCTCATCACATCAAACCACCTCATTCTCTTGCATTTTTTTCTAATTATAAGACAAAAATCGTTATTGATTCTGATTTTCGTTTGGATATGTTTGAAGGGCTGCATCGCTGGAAGACTTAGACTTTTTCTCATAATTCAATCGCTGTGCATTTCAGTTCTTTTGGTTTATTGTGAAATTATGAAATAGACGAATATTTTTAATGCTAGGTCAAGTTTCTACCCAATCGATCATTTTCGATTTTCAATTTTATAATTTAAGATTTGGAATTGTAAAGATTTATAATATATAACCTATATATATATATATATATATATGTGGTGTTGTTGAGTAAATTTAGGAATTTTGTATAAAATATTTAAAGATATTATTAAATGACTAGGGGAGAGGGCCCAATAGTCGTGCACCCAATCGTACATATAATACCTAATAGTCGTTTATATAATGTTCAATAGTTGTGATTTGACTACCCATAATTAAACAAAATGTATGCTTTTGATCTAAAAAGCAACCAATCATGTGATTCCACATCAGCGCTCAACTACTCATGATGTAATGCACGAGAATTGGTCTCACTATTTTTGGGGCCTTTTTCGACACCTTGACAAAAACACATGTTGATGTGGCATCATATTTGATGATGTGGCCCTGAAACCTTAGTTATAAGCAGAGAACTTGCCAAGTAAGCTGCTGTAAAAAATTGGGAGTGATTTGAAATTTCGACGTAGGATAATTAGAAGCGCAAAGTTAGGGTGCACGACTACTGGGCCCTCTCCCCTAATAGAAATATATATATATATATATATAGATTTGACCAAGTATTATGTATTTATATTATAATTAGTGAATCTTTTGAAATTTTGTTTTATAGCTATATGATTTGTTTCTTTCTTACAATCATCTCTTCTTATCTAGATTTTGCAAGTGCATTGCAATAATCAAAATGCTATCAATAACTTTCAAATGAATAAGAAATTATAAAAGAAAATACCAAGAAAATGATAATTTGATTGAAATATTAACATCAATAGTAGTAAAGCAATGACAACCTAGTGTCTATCCAGTCAAGATAGACAATTCTCTAAATAGAGAAGAATATTTATCACAACTAGAAATGTTCAACTCCATGACTTTTATCTACATGGAAGATTTCAAACTTGAATTTACGTAACATGTTTTAATGCTTAAACTACCTCATTTTCTTGCATTTATTTATAAATTATCAAGAGCTCAAGGCTTGTGACCTGTAAGGACTCAATGTTTGCACATCAGTATTTTAAAGTATATTATAGTTGTCAAGCTTATATGATTTGAATTTCAAAAGTCAATCAAGTTTATTTATTTTTCCATGAAGAATTATATTGGTCAATACAAAGAAAATCATGAACCTATTTATTATTTGTAAGCTTATGAGAAAAGATAGTTTTGTAAATAAGTCACTGTGTATATTTTATCTTTCTTGTGTATCTCTATCTACCACAACCCAACCTCCTCCTCCCAAAAAAATCTCCTTTCTTTCTTCCCATGAAAGAAAATGATTCTCTAATAATTTAAAATAGTCGATAGACAAACTATCCACCTTCACCCAAGATAGATAATTCTCTAAATGATTCCTTTCTTTAGTTTTAACCCATAACAAACTATCCACCTTAACCCATTACTTCTCTCTTCCTTTTCTTTTGTGGGTTTTATAGTAGTATGGTCGATACATACAGAAAATGATTCTCTAATAATTTAAAATCTTAGCTTGTTTGAAAAGTTTTCTTGATTTATACTTTTGAACCCTAACAACATACATAAAATCTTAATTTAGTTTACAATAAAAAAATAGATATTATTTTAAATGAAAGATTGATTAGACTTTCAACAATTTAGACCGGTGCCTATTCCATTGAAAAATTAAATTATAAATAACAAAGAGGAAGGAAATATATTAAGAAAAATCATCAATAAAATCAGATTCACATAACCAAAAATAATATTATATTTCTACAATAGACATAATAATTCACATACGCCAAACCCTTAGACCAATAAATATGGCAAGAGAAAATACACAAATAATTTCAAAACTGTAGATCGAGTTTGTCGCCGGCTGTCATCTTCCTATCGAATTGCTTATGCCCTTGTTACGCAGAATGACGTTACCCTGGGAGTCAACAGCCTGTGCATGGGCTTTGGATTTCCTTGTGCCTCAGCAGGCCAGTGCAGCGGCCTTTGAAGTACGTCGTCTTGACTACCATATGCAGGTTGCTTAAAATCTCTTCCTCAGCAGACTCTCACTAAGCCGAGTCACACAGTCTTCTATACGATCATTGTTTAATATGTACTGAGGTGATTACTTTCCTGTCCAAAATGAAGCTTTCACCCACCACTTCGCCCAGTCGGGTAGTTATGTCTCTGTCTTCAGCCACTCTATGTTTCTGTTTCTGTGGAGTAGCTTTTCTGATTAGCAATACCTACGGGCTTTCAGAAGAAGGCGACATACTTTTAAACATAAAAGAGTCGCTACAGGGTGGTGGAGCTACAGACTTTCTGCCAGACTGGTCCAACGCCTCTGCTTCATCTGATTTCTGTAAGTGGCAGGGCGTCAAGTGCACATCAACATCAACATCGAGCAACGTTATTTCACTTGCTTTGCCCAGCCGAAACCTATCTGGCACTCTTTCCTCTATGATTGGAAAGCTTAGCCGGTTGGAGGAGCTGGACCTTTCCGGCAATAGGTTATATGGCCATATTCCTCCTGAATTGGGAAACTGCACCCGCCTTCAGCACCTCCGTCTCTCAAACAACTTTTTCAGTGGTGTCATCCCATCGACTCTGGTCAACTGCAGCCTACTTAATATTCTTGACCTGAGCTCAAATAATATATCTGGTTTCATTCTTCCAGAGCTGGAGGAGTTGACGAATTTGTCCGAGCTTTATCTATATGCTAACAATCTCTCTGGAGCAGTTCCTGCCTCTCTTGGTAAGCTTTCAAATCTTCAAGTTTTAAGAGTAGGGTATGGTAACCGCTTTACGAGCTCCTTACCACCTGAAATTGGCAACTGCACCAAGCTTACTTATATCAGCTTTGCCTCCTCCAATCTAAAAGGCAAAATCCCATGGGAAATCGGCAAATTGCAAAAGCTCGAAGAGTTGTATCTCTTTGATAACCAATTGAATGGTTTTATCCCTTCAAGCATTGGGAATTGCAGGGCCCTGCAAGCGTTTGGTGTTTATGGAAATAATATAGAAGGTCCCATTCCAAGAGAGCTTGGCCTTCTCAGGCGTCTCCAAATTCTGTGGGTGTACAAGAATTTTCTTTCAGGGAATCTTCCCGATGAATTGGGCAACATGTCAATGTTGCAAGTGCTAGACGTGTCTGAAAACAATCTTGTTGGACATTTACAAGAGGAAATCGGTAGGCTGAAAAGTTTGAATATACTAAGCCTTTTCAACAATAATCTTTCCGGCACGGTTCCTCCATCCTTGGGAAATCTTACTAGCTTACAAATATTAAATTTTGAAGGAAATCAAATCACCGGAACCTTGCCGGAAGGAATTGGTTTTCTTCCAAACCTGACAGAGCTGTACATTAGCAATAATAGATTGGAAGGTCAATTGCCTGCTTCCCTCGGAAATTTCAGTGATCTGAGGACCATGGATGCCTATTCTAATGGACTAAGTGGGGAATATCCTCCAGGAATATGTAAGGCAAAGCAACTAAAGACTCTCAATCTTTTCGACAATCTTCTGATAGGAAATATCTCTTTGATTTTGAAGGATTGTGTTTCATTGACAAGAGTTCGGCTGCAAAATAACAACTTCACTGGCCACATTCCTTCAGATATCTCAAAAGTGTCTGGTCTTGTTTACCTGGAGCTGTCCTTCAACAGACTTAATGGAGAAATACCTGCTGAGGTAGGCCAACTGAAGAACCTCACTAATCTCATTCTTTGTGGGAATTACTTAAGTGGAGCTATTCCTCCTCAAATTGGGGATCTCACAAACCTGGGCAGGCTCAATTTGAGCAGCAACAAACTCATTGGAAATATTCCTTCTCAAGTCGGAAGTCTCTTGAATTTAGAATGGCTAGATCTCAGTCGAAATTCACTTGAAGGTGCTATTCCTCAACATCTTGGCAACAATTTTTCCTACCTGCTCGTCTTAAAGTTAGGCTCCAACAATTTGACCGGAACTATTCCGGCCTCTCTGGGAGATTGCTCAAGTTTGATAGAGTTAGACCTGTCCCGAAACCGACTTGAGAAGTCGATTCCCTGGGAAGTAGGAAAGCTGGTGCATCTGTCAACTGGGTTGGATCTCAGTTGGAACAGTCTGTCAGGTTCTCTTCCACGGGAGATTGGAAATCTCGTGTTACTTGAATCATTAGATATCTCCCACAACCAACTATCCGGTCAGATTCCACAGGCCTTGTCAGGGTTGGTAGTTCTTTCCAAATTCAATTTTTCATTCAATCGATTCACGGGGCGAATTCCTGCTGTGAAGGCTTTCTCTAAGGGCCCAGCAAGCGCCTTTAATGGTAATGACGCCCTGTGCGGCCCACCCACTTCCAATTCCTGCTTGGACAGTAGTAGCAGTACTAGTAATAACAAGAGTTTGCGTACAGGCAGCATGGTAGGAATTGTTATTGGTGGATTGGCTGCTGTTGCGCTTGTTATGATATGCCTTGTATATTACCGGAGCAAGGCAGCTGCACAAGGTGAAGAAGAAAAGAAAGAGGAGGATATAGGCGATAGATCATTCAGCAGTGTGGAGGTGGATGTTGCCGGAGGTTATAAGCACAAGATTACATATCAAGAAATTTTGAAATCTACGGAAAAATTCAGTGATAATTATCTAATTGGCTCTGGTAGTTTCGGCAGAGTGTACAAGGTTCTTCTGAGGGAAGCTGAGAACAGCCTGGCAATTGTTGCAAAGGTCTTGAGATTGCAGGAGGAAGGGAAAAGTAGTTTGATGCGCGAGATTGAAGCTCTAAAGTTCGTCCGCCACAGAAACATTGTACGTTTTCTTGGGTTCGTTTATGGGGACAGCATCAACATGGACATTCTGCTCTTCGAATACATGGCAAAGGGTTCTTTGGGGGAAGCACTAAAATCACAGAAGCTGGGGTGGAAGATTCGATCGAATATAGCATTGGGAGGGGCGCAAGCTCTCAAATATTTGCACCACGACTGCACACCCCCAATTGTACACCGTGACCTGAAATCCGCTAATATTTTGCTGGACGATGAATACGAAGCACATGTGGCCGACTTCGGCCTTGCAAAATTGATCTATCCAGAAGGCCAAACCTGTAGCTCCTCTGTTTATGTCGGCAGTCATGGCTATATGGCTCCAGGTTCACACATTTTCTGCAAATGGTTCTCTACGTTTTTTTGTTTCTGTAGTTCTCTGTAATGTTAATTAATATTTGTGGGTTGTTTTAATTGTAGAGTGCGGGTATGGAGTTAGGTCTTCTCCGAAGCAAGATGTGTTCAGCTTTGGAGTTGTGCTGCTGGAGCTGGTTACCGGCAAAGCAGCCATCGTGGATGAAGGCGGAGGAGGAGGAGAAAGCAGAGGTTTGGCTGAATGGGCTGCTATCATGAGAAAGAATGATGGCCACGTTGTTCTGGATTTAATAGATGCAGAGCTTGTAAACGATTATGAAAAATGGAGCAATGAAATTGAAAAAGTGTTCGAGGTTTCCCTCCTCTGCACTCGACCCTCGCCACGACAGAGGCCATCCTTGCGGAGCGTAGTGGACATGCTTTCTTCTCCATCTCCACTGGTACTTGAATATTCTTAAATAGTTAACTATTGAATATCCATGTCAAGCACTGTGCACTGCTCACACCGTGAGTAAACATAAAATCAGATGTTCTTTCAGTTGCAACTCCTTTATAATTCGTCCATATATTGCACTTGTAACACTTTATATTTAGTTATATCTCGCTGTTCCTGCTGTAAGTAGGGCAGTCACTATAGCCGCTACTTCATCCATGGAGCGGTGTATGCACAGCAGGGCAGTCACTATAACCACTACTTCATCCATGCAGCGGTGTATGCGTAAATTATAATATGTTGACTGGTTAAAGTTTATCTTAGACAGTTAACTATTTATTCAGGTTAGTTTTAACATCTCGTTTAATTAAAATAAAGTATTATTTCTATTGACTAAACTTTGTTATGAAATAATTTATTCTAGTACTACATTATATTTGTTTTAAAGAAATATTGTATTTCTATAAATATTATTTAAACATATTTGTAATAATTTTGTTCTTTTTATTTTATAATAATTTATTCTTCCTATAAAGAAAATAAAATGTATTGAAAAAGTAAATGTTAATTATGATTTTTGATAAAAGTATATTTAAAGAAAAATTATATTAATTTTTTATATTCTTAACATAAAATGAAATGTATTAAAAATGTAAATGTCAATTATATTTTTTGGAGGAGATAATTTAAATAAATGCATATTTAATGGTGAAAATCACATCCTTGATGCATTTCCCATCTAGTTCTATGTCTAGTTTGAGACAATATATAGCTATAAATGACATATTTTTGTGCATAGTTAGCTTGTGTACCTTGCCTTTTTTGAACCTAGTCATATGATTATTATTTATCTCTATACTTAATTACAAGAAATCCCAATCCAATTGGTTTATCTACATGATTCTAATAATTAATCCTATCATAATTTATAATATAATATTGTCAAACACTAATCGAACCTAGCTATGTTACCTAAGTCATATTCATAGTTGTAAGGTTGTCCTCATAACTACAATCTTAATCCATCTAAATGTAAAATTAAAATCAAGCATTTTAGCTAGTTGTGCCTCTCTTACCCTTTGGTCCCAAGTCAAGCATGCACAAAATTTTAACACTTGTGTTATGTTCATGTATAAAAAGACATTGACTTGCATTCATTAAATGGTACCAATTGAATAATCATATCAATACTAAGACACAAAGAAATTCAAGAACAATTTTCACATTTTACAAAGAAGTAATGAAGAAATATTTATAGAAGATTCATCTTGTGTCTAGTTAGTAGCATCTTTGATTCTATATCTTGGATGTAAGGATGACCACGATATATCTTTTGATAATAATGAGATCATATGATGATATGGTTAAAAAAAATTACCTTTAGATATCATGGTTACATATAGAAGATTCACTATTATGACTAGTCTAGACATTTGCACCAAATATTATTTAAGACATTTGAAAGTGGATATGTCTAGGATCCAACCATAATATTTAATGATTAGAGTCTTCAATGACAAACCTAGGACACATTTATAGGTAATATTGCTCTTTTAATCAAAATTGGTCCAACTACACTTTAGGTACTATTTCATGTGATTCCTAACAAGTTGAATTATAATATCCTTCCTATCTTGAGAAACTAGGTAAATTAGCACAACAAATACTTGTTCACTTGATATGAAAATTTGAAATATCGATTAATATATGATGTGATTTATTACTATAATAATACAACGAAGTGTAAATTAATAAATATATGATGAACACATGAGATTGAAATTTCTCTAGAGAAACCATTTCAAGTAAAAATATCACCATCATAGAGAGCACAAGTCTATAATTAATCCAATAACAATGTGTTATTATAATACATCAAACTTATCCTTCAATTTGATAGCATTCTAGTACCATAACCTTACTTCACGTGAAAAGGAATCATAAAATAATTATTCAAAGGACTCCAATTTATAGAGAACTAGAAGGAAAAACAATGAATGTTTTCCCAAAATCAAAATTACCAAATTGTATGGTATGAAAAACATTCAACACTCTCATGATCAATTAGTTAATCATCTATGAATAACAACCATTACTAACACCCTTTTTGACCCATGTGAAGGGTAGGGAGACATACCCAAGTAGAACACTACAAAATATAATGGCCAATACATGTGGACCCCACACATAATGACAAGATGCTCTACTCTCTCTCCTAATACCTAGGATTGAGAAAGCGATGTAAATGAAGTAAAAAAAAATTGTAACTACTAACCATCATAAGTAACCTCCATCATGAATGCCACTACAACTAATATTCCAATTTATAAGGAGAATAATAAAATAGTAATATATCAACATTTTAGTGAATATAAAAAAATGGGAGAGCTTTGAGTGTGAAACACCCCTATAGTGTAGAAAAATGCACTCCTTTACATTTTCACACTATGTTTGGGTCCCTTAATTAAATTGGACTTAATTAAGCTTCTAATTGCCTAAATTATGCATTCCTACGCCTCATTATTCCCATTTTCCAAAATGGGAACCAACATTAAAAAAATGCTAACATTATTTTAAACACCTTGGAAATTGTATGTCCTTGATTTAAGTCCCAAGACCCATTCACCCAAGGGAGAATGGGTCCTACTTAGGTGCTAGGTCCCAATTTTTAATATGTTTTTGGTAGCATTTTAATGATTCAAATTCAAGTTTCAAATTTCGGCTTATGGAATCTAACTATTGGGAAATTAGATAAAAACCTATTAATACATAGTCATTTTATCAATTCAAATCCTAAGACTTCAAGAGATCAACCCTAAGAGAAAAAAATATTTTCAAGAGCATTGAAGAGTAGATTTATCAGTCATCTACAACAACAAATCAAGATCATATCATCATGTCAAAGTTATGTGTGTTCATGTTATGTTTTGGAGCTAACACTGTGATGTAGGTTTCAAGCACTCAAGCGTCAAATCAAGCAATCATTCAAGCCAATTCATGCAAGATCCAAACCTTAGAGAGATGTGTTAGACTTCAATCCTCTAAGAGCAGCCATTGAAGTTTTGTGAGTTGTGACATAGCATTGTTCATTCATCAATCCTTTTCATTTATCATTATCTTTCATTATCAAGGTTTAATTACCATAATGGAGTTTAATCAAGGGGTGATCCCACAATACTGGTTTACAATTTTTGGCCAAACTGGACACTAAACTAATTTTTTCTAACTAAATCTTCACTTTCGGGAACCTATAGTGGCTAAACCGTGAGGAATTTGAAGATGATGCAAACTAGTGGTTTGTGACATTTTGTTTGTAGATTCTAAATATTTTTTTAAAAAAAAATTTGGAGTCAAATTGCACTTCTTTTTCCATCTCCTTCTAAAACTATTTTTTTTTTAGTAAACATCTTTTTAAGGAGTGATGCTCACTATATAAAGCATAACTTTTTTTCCATGAAGGATAAAATTCTTTTTTTTTCGAATTTAGATTTGTAACTACAACATATAGTGCTTTCATTTGGTTTCATAGTGTTTTATTGAATATTTTTTCCTTAATAAAATTTCAAAGTCAGACCAATTTCAATTCAGACATAGGCAGACTATATACAACATAACTTATTTTTTTTGTATCAAAATTCAATTTTTTTTTGTTGGATCAAGGACTTCAATATCTAGTGCACTAATATTTTTTAAATTTTTTTGATAATCTGCTATTTTTCCACATGTGCGAACAAAGAGCTTGATTTTAGATGAAAACCTACTTTCACAAGAAATAAAAAATAAATATAATAATAAAATTAAATTTATTTAAAATTATACTTTTGGGAAGCTTATAATAAGGACTATATACAAAAAATAAATTTTAAATCAATTCATTTGATCCCCCAAAAGGTAAATCAAAAGTTATTTTTTATCAGCATTTTGATAGGTGTAAAGGAGACTCAATTATAGGTATGGTTTAAAACTAGCGGGGTTCTATCCAATGGGGTTTGATCTAAGGTGGTTTGATCAAACCCTCTTCAATTGGAATCCTTTAAATGAAACTTTTCAAGGCTTAAAGATCATTATATTTTCTAAAAATATGTGATTTTAGCAAAAACTAGGATCTCTCGAAAGTTGTAAACCAGTATTGTGGGATCACCCCAAGGAAAACCCCTATTCACCAAAAACAAACAATTTTTCCCTCTCTTTGTGTGTGCAAATTTACAAGTGAAGAAGGATTGAAATTGGATCAAAAGTGCAATTTTGTAAAGTTGTCAAAGTTATCATCAAAGTTGTCAAGCCACAGAAAATCATTTGCGAAACTTATTTCCAACTTTCTAACAGTGGAACCTGGAGGAATTGGGAGTGCAGATCTAGGATTAGAGGACTGTGAAAGCAGATTTTGGAACCTTGCTCAAAGACCCATTCGCCCTAGGGAAAATTTGTCCTAGCGGAACACTTAGCAACCACTTTTGGAGCTTGGTACATGTCATTCTTCCCTTCTCAGATCTGCCTGTAGCTTGCTATTTTTGTTTGTGCTATGCTTTAAATCTACATTTCAAGTTTCATATTGCATAATTTAGTTCATCTGGTATTTTATTTTTATCTCCGCAAGCTACATTTTTGTCAGATTTGTCATTTTTGTCATAAGGGAAATATTAGATCCCCTAATAGGGTTGACTCACCTTTTGGTTGAAAGTCAATCCTTCCTTTGGGAGATCTCTTTTCCTAATGAAATTAGCAGAAAGATAGGTGAATCATATGTACTACACCACATGCATACATTCCCACCAAAAATCACACCAAACCTACCTAATTTTTCTTCGTTTCATTTTGGTGAACCTGACATTCTTCCACTTAAAGCTTTCTAATTTGGAGATCCTTCAAACCCTAGATCTAGGATTTTACATTAGTTTGCATTGCATCTCATTTAGGGTTTTAAAAACTACATTAGTTTATGTCTACACTCAAAATTGGTCTGAAAAATATTAATTAAATATCGATTATATAATTAATGAAATCTTTATTCTTATACTATATAAATAAATTGCAAATTTATTTACATAGTTCCTATTTTCTTAATTCCTCTATTCTAATTCACCCTCTTCATGATTTAATTGAAATAAAAAAATATAAATAATTTTTTTTATTTTAATTGATTCCTTCTCATTTAATTCAAATTTTTAAATTTGAATTTCATCACATTTCTACATATTTCTCTAACTACCTTCCACCTCACCCTCCAACTCACCATGTGTCACATGAAAATAATTATCTTTATTTTCTAAAATGGATATTTGTTCTCAACAATTTAACCACCTTCAAGACACATGGCTCCTTCATTCAAATGATTCCTTTTTACACTTGGCAAGATGGTTTTACTAAAGGGAACACTTGCCTTGTTTTCTCCATCCTTCTCATTCTTCACCGTTGATTTCTCTAGATCAAATCTCAATCGTTCATGGCTACCAACTCACCAAATTCCTTGGTAAAATCTATAAATTGAGGCCCATTTACAACTTTTTCATGGAGCATTTGCATAATATTACTCTGCTATTCAACATTTTTGAGAGCTTAGTTTTGCATTTCCAATTTAGCATTTAGAATAGGTTATCAATTTAGATTAGAATCATGGCTCCTTTAGATGTTTCTTAGCTTGTTTCAATTTAGCATTTAGAATCATTTCCACATCACTTTTCATTAGTTTAATTCTATTTTGCATCATTTACATATCACTTTGTATACAACAGTTCCTTCACAATGTCATTTTATCATTTCATCCAGCTGAATCATTCAATCATGTAGATGTAGACTTAGATTTTGCATTATAGATAAATAGGCTACTCATTTCTTAGATGACATCTCAGTGATTTGTGCATAAATAATATCTGAGAGCATAAATTACTAAGACATTTGAGATTAGAGGAAGATGAGAAGTTTTTAAGGAATTTTGTTATCAAATTGTGTTTGATTAAGTTAGATTTCCTTACTGTAATGCTTTCCATCTAAGTGTGTTGTTAATTTGATATAATTCACACATATTTTCTTACACACATAAATTGGCACCCACCATGGGGCCTAGCCCCTATTATTTTGATACTTTCTGGAAAGTGTGTTTTCAGGTTTGGACGTGAGTTTTTCTAGCACAACCACGTAATTTTGTGGCGCATCCACCAAATTTTGTGGCGCATCCACTAGCTTCTGTGGTGCATCCACCAGTTTTTGTGACACATCCACCAGATTATGTGGCACTTCCACCAAATTTTGTGGCGCTTTCACCAGTTTTTGTGGCACTTTTTTTCTTTTTGGTGTTTCTATTTACTGTTATGGTGTTTTCAATTATTTCTATAAATTTTCCCAAGAATGAAAACTAATGTTTGTTTTTTTGTTGTGAAGATTTCATAAAACATTGTTGGAGATTTTGTTGAAACTCAAGAATGCTTGTCAAATAAAATCCATGATAAACTACTGATAAATCTAATGCAGGGGTTAGATTTTATGTCTTTCCTTCTTGCTTAAATTAGGAACATAGATTAATTAACAAGAAAAGAACACCATGTTTGTTGCGTGTTTTGAATGGTAGGCATATGATCTCCCCTTAACTAGGTGACCAAAAAGCCAGACCCATTCCTTTTCATTTATTTGTGGTGTGTTTTGAATGGTAGGCATATGCTCTCCCCTTAACTGGGTGACCAAAAAGCCAAACCCATTCTTGTTAATCTGTGAGTGTGAGTAGGGCATACAACGTGGGTTCTCTCTTTATTCATGAAAAATAAAGATCGATCAAACTATGGGTATATTCTCTCACTTTTATTTATCCTAGAGGGCCTACCTTGGGGAAAAGTTACTCACCCAAGGGAACAACCCAACTGGTAACATGCTAAATCCAAGCACATTTCCAGTCAGTATATAAGTGAGGATATTGGAACAAAGGCCAATATTATGCAGTTGGTTCCGACGAGAAGGGCAACAATGGTCTCTCACCACATGGATCAATCCCTACAAATGGAAATTCCTTACTAGAACCCTTGTTGTAGAATTGGCCAAAACCTTTATCTATTCCCTTGGTACAACAACGGTCATTGTGAAGGCATCCACATTCTTGTAGTTTTTAGTAGAGATGATCAGTCTTCCATGGGAGTTTCATGGAGGTTGGAAGCTTGGTTGACCTAAGAAGAGAGTGCAATGTAAGGGGGAGCCCATGTGGCAAAGCTTTTGAATTCATCCGCTAAAGATAAGTGCAGTTGGGGTAAAACCTGCATGGAATCCAAGAGAATATAGTCTTTCACAGCCCTATGGAATGTACATTGTGCTTGATTGTGCTTGTCAAAGTTTCTTCAAAACAAACTTCAAACAAAACCTTACACACTGAAAAAAATACAGAAACTATGATTCAGAAAACATCATTAGGAACAAACTATCCTCTGACCAAAAACTAGAAAAATCAAGTAAACTAGAGACAAACTGTTACATTCCCTATTCAGTACTTCTATTTCTTTCTATACTTTCATCAATTTTTCCAGTGCATCCACCCTTTCTTATAGCGCATCCACCCCTTTTGCCAGCGCATTGACCCAAAACTCTGGTGCATCTGAGCCATTTTGTGGTGCATTCACCTTATTATGTGGCACATCCAAGCCATTGTGTGGTGCATCCAATCCATTCTATGGTGCATCCAAGCCATTTTGTCGCTCATCTGAGCTTTTCTATGGCGCTTCTTCCTTTTAGCGCTTCCACCAAAATTCATAACCAGAGAATTAAGATTGACCTTTACCCAACATTTTGAGACTAGATTTAGAAGATTTTCCAATTCAGGATCATTCCCCATAAACCAAGGAGTCTAAACATGATCTTTATCCAATGACTTCATGAAAGGTTAAAATTCAAAAACCAAAATCCATAGCTCTTAGTCCAAAGGATCATCAAAAATTTCTTGCAACACTTTATGAATTTAGGGATAGATTGCTCTTCAATTTTTATAGAAAAGCTTCAAAGAACAACCCCAACTTGTATTCATTTTATTATTGCCAAAATCTAGGAATTTTTCAAAGGTTTGAACATCTTGTCTAGGAAGGAAAAGTTTATCCCCATTTCACAATTGGAACCAAAATTGTAGAATCTTCTCAAGTTCAAAATCATTCCTTAAGTGTCTTTGAATCTAAACTTGTTAAAATTGACTTATCCAAGTGAAACACTTTACCTAAACTTTGATCAAACATCTAAAAGTTCCCATCATCATCAACACCCATATTTGATCATCAAGTTGAGTTTCCCCATCAAGGTTTATTATCCTTCATCTTGAAACAATATACTTTTTATCAAATTTCATCACCTTGGTTACATCAATAGGATTCATTATTCTATTGAACCTAGGTATTTCTTTGGCACTCCTAAACAATGATCAAAATTTAGCAACCTTCATCACTTACATGCCTATTTTAACAAGGTCCCAAAAGCATAAACTCAAAGAATAGAAAATTGAAACTCAAAACACCATGGCTGAAATAGATGAGGATCAATTGAATGCTTTAACTAAACAAATGCAAAACCTTCAACAACAAATTTGGGATATGCAAAGAGAAACAACTATAGAAAGATATTATCTGCTAGACATCTACCCATATCCTCTTGACCAAACAATGAACATGACACCTTCTTCACCAATAAATACATCATCCAAGTTGAATGTCTTCAAATTCTTGGAAAAGTTAAATGAGAAGCCCAAATCAAAGTCTTTAAACATAAATTATATTGAATGATCTTACCATGTCATGCATCTATCTTCATCTCCCACAAGCCAAAATAAATCTCATGATTCCTTCACCCAAGTTAACGATTCCATTCAACCACCTTCTTCTATCATATCTTCTAGACATCCAATGATTCATGTCAATCTCTTAGTCCAAACCATGCTAGAATAGACTCGTCTACACCTCAAGATCAAAACATTCTTTCCACTTCATCCAATGATACCAAAATTCCACAAGTTCTTCCAATCTTTGACCAAGACCCCATCTCTCAAGAATTTTGTAATGATCCCCTCCTTTCACTTTTCATCCACAATGTTTCCTTTCCATCTCGAGAGAAAATTATCCTTCCAAGTCCTCCTTCCAATCCATCTAATGAATCCATACCATCTCACGATTCCATTACATCTCAGGAGCATGATAGTTCTTCCATCCTATCTAATGATGTCTTACCATCTGATGATCAAGATATGCTTTCTCCAAAATCTCAGGATTCCTTTACTCATCAAGATCAAGATATTCTTCCATCTAAGGATATCCTTTCATTCCATGAAGATGTTCATCCTTCTCAAGATCAAGATATGCCTTTCACACCACCACATGATGATTCCATACCTAATGAAGAGCAAGCTACTCCATCTCCTACATTTCCTTATCCTTTTCCAAGTCAAGATCAAAACACCCCATCATCCCTTTTTCAAGATCCTATCACACCTATACAAACTATCCATGAACCACACACCTACAAATTAGGATCCTCCACCTTTATCCACTCCGGTTTACTTCCAACACCTATCCTTTCATCCATATCATATCCTCCCCAAAATGGACTTGCATCTTGTTTCACAAACAACACATATCCTATTGGCAAATGAATGTGTCAAAGTATGAACTACAAAGGAAAAGGATTAGGCCTTCATGAACAAGGTATCCTGGAACCCCTTTCTATCCAACAAAATCCATATTATCATGGCCTTGGGTATATACCTAAGTGTCCTAGCCCATCAAACCTACCATCTATCCTAGTTCATCAAACCTTCCATCTATCCTAGGTCCTCATCCTAGTTCATCAAACTTTCCATCTATCCTAGGTCCATATCCTATTCCTCAAGAACAACAAAGGCACATATCCATGATACCCTTTCAAAATTCTACCTTCAGCAACTCATCCATGATACCTCCATACCATTCATCTCCATCCATCTCTCCTATTGCTCTTGGAAGCAATTTGGGTGCCAATTGTCAAAAGATTCCCTATCAAAATCCATATGTATCAAAGGATCAACATGTCTCCTGAAAGAGGCATGCAAAAATAAAAGAAAATTTGATCCAAAATAAAAAAGGCCACAAAGGCCCAACAAAGAAAAAAGAAAAATTTCCAAGACCACAAAGGTCCATAAATAAAAAGGAAATTTCGAAAGGCCACAAAGG
This sequence comes from Sequoia sempervirens, assembly GCA_007258455.2. Taxonomy (NCBI): domain Eukaryota; kingdom Viridiplantae; phylum Streptophyta; class Pinopsida; order Cupressales; family Cupressaceae; genus Sequoia; species Sequoia sempervirens. The sequence continues at coordinate 263,154,358 of VDFB02000015.1, forward strand.
CCCATCAAAACAAAAGGAAAAATTCCCAATACCACAAAGGTCCATAAAGCAAAGAGAAAAATCTCAAAGGCCACAAAGGCCCATGAAGCAAATATCAAAGTCAAAAATCATGTGGATTCCTAAAAGTCTCATAGAAGTAGTAAAATCCAATTTGGCATCCAAATTTTCTAATCCAAAAGCTTCCTCCAATCTTCCATCTAAAAACCTATCACCTTCAAAATCCATTTTTCCTCCATCACTCCACCACCCTTCAAGGTGTGTGCCAATGTTGACCTTGCAATCCTTTCCATATATCTATCAACAAGCCTTTCCACCTCCTATCCATTATCTAACATTCATCCCCCATTTTTCTCCTTTAATCCAAACCTTTGTATAAGACCTTAGTTTCTTCCAATCATACCTTTAATAGGCCAACATTTATAAGTCTAATCCCCATTTCCATGGTTTATTAGAGCATGTATTCGAGAGATATTTGGTTGTGAAACTTGATGCTTAAGTCCTTCCTCCACATCCCTATCATCCATATCCTATTGGGGGGAAAGTTTTGTCCATCTTATCATTCCTTACATTTCCACCTTTGATCTTGACAAGGTTAAGGATCTCCTTGAACATCATATATCTTATCCTATTCACTTTGTCCATATCTTTCATACCATATCTTTGGTCTTATCCATGTTCCATCATTCTTACTAGATACATCCTTTCTTCTCATCCTTGGTCTTGATGAAGAATAGGGGAAAAATACTTGGACCTTGTGTCTGTATCTTATCTAGTTGATCTTGATCATCCCATTCATTATCTTTATCCTTGCTTTCTTCCATTCCATATCTCCTAGATTATCAAAATCCATGTCATCACGTCCCTTTATAGCCTCAAATTTTATCATGCAAATAATATTTGAGCCTAGCTATAAAACATTATCCAATCCTCATATCTTTTGTCAATCAATCATCATCAATCTTATCATCATCATGTCTTATGGAATCAATCATTATTGGCATCCTACTCAATCAACCATCATCATCTTTCAACAAGAGATATGTTGCTTGTGTGACATGTTCTATAGTGAATCTTTCATTTTGATCTATCATTTATCCATGGTTGCATTACCTCTTCTGTGGGGAAATTTGTTCCTTCAATCAGTCATATCATATCATTCCATCTTAAATATCTTGAAAAAATCCAAAAACATCAGAAGAGGTCCTAAAAAAATCCAAAAACATCAGAAAAGGTCCTGAAAAAATCCAAAAACATCAAAAAAGGTCCTGAGAAAATCCAAAAACATCAGAAAATGTCCTAAAAAAATGGTCACCCTGGTGAAAACCTAGCAAACAGGCATCTTGTTGACAACAAAAAAATGAAAAAAATGAAAAAAGATCAAAAAAATGATAAAATTTGAAAAAGTGCAATAAAAAGCAAGTGGTGAAAACCTAGCAATAGGCGCTATTTGTGACAGGTTGGCTTCTTCCTCTATGGGAATGTGTGTTGATCACTGGCTTGGTACCATTACCTTTCACATCCTTCATTTTAGTTGCATATGCATACAGTGTTATGTCGGTCATGTCTCACCTTGGTTTCTTGACCATTGTACATATCCATAATAAACTAGTTTGTTTCCACTAGGGGAAAAATCCTAAACTCGTTGGGGGCAACAAATCTTGAGCTTGAACCAAACAGACAAACAGTAGGAGGACAAACACAATGAAAACAATGATCACAGTGAAATCAAACATTGAACATCAATCACCATCAAAAACGCATCAAGCATCCTTATCATATCAGAAAATCCAAAAAAAAGGTCAAAAATCCAAGAAAGCCAAAAACAGAGTCACCTTGTCGAATTGTGTTGTCGCAGTTCGTTGTAATTAAGTGTTTGTTCATATCTTTGTCCTATAAATTGGTTTAAAATCAGTCAAACTAAGTGGTCTATGCATGTATAACATAGGCAAAGCTTATCTTTGATCAGCCCCCGAGATCCTTAGGATAGGTCTTTAGGTTAGATTCTTGGTCAAAATCTCATAAAACACCTAAAAATTGAAAAATTGAAAAAACCCTAAAATAGCAGAAAATCAAGGTTACAAGGATGATGCTATTCTGAATCATGGTTTTACCACTTCCACATGAATTTTCAAATTGTTTGCATTATGATTGATGTTATCATTTCTCAGGGGCAATTCAAGGAGGTCAAAGAACTAGAAAAGCTATGATCGAGAATGATATTTTCTTTATTTGCTGCCTGTGAGTTAATCATTATTACTATGAGAATCGTCATGGGATGTGCTCTACAAAGTATCACTGATGAAATTCTAGATTCACATAGGAAAATGGTTAATTCTTGTCTATTTACACAAGGAATGCTTAGGTCATCTTGGTCCAATTATACCTAGATGCTTGTGTTAACTTGCACTATCAAACATCATGGAAGTAGTACTCAGGTCATCATGGTTCAATTATACCATTGATTTTTATACTCACTTTCAACATTTTAAAATTGGCTCAATGATGACAATAAGCACAATAAGTCATTGGGATGACATCATTGCATTATTAGAATTGCATGTCTAGGTTGCATTCATATTTGGTTGTTGTAATGGAATTTATAGATTTTTCCAAAGTTGATGTTATTTCTATCATTAATAGATTGAGTATATTTGACATTGCCAAAAACATCATTTAGAGGCATGACCATTAGGACATCAATTATAGAATTATCATATCATCTAGGCATTCATTTAAGTCATCAATCATATATTTGCATCATGAAAAAACCCAAGAAAAACAAATGCATTGATCATATCATTTTCATCCATATACATTTAGTCATACATCCTAGGCATCAACATATGCAAAGTATCATTCATTCATTTCATACATGCATTAGATCATAATATTTGCATCAAAAAAATACAAAAACATAAATTACCATGCATATCATATATCCATAGGACCATATAAAGTCATTCATTATTAGAATCATTCATCTTCAAAAGCATTAACATCATCCTACATCCATCACATCATATGTAATTGCATTAGAAAAATAAAGAAAAACAATAGCATGTAGACATTTTTATTGCATCCATCACATATACTATCATCATCATAAAACATTGCATAACATACATGACATAGAAATTAAATGCATCCGTCATGAATTAATGCATATAAACACATAGCATCATCATCATCACTACATATATAGCTCAAAATATGTCAAATGTACAAGGATATCTGAATGTCAAGAAATTCAACATCAAAATGGTGATCTCATCAAGAGTCAGTGTGTACATCATGATATAACATAAAATGACTGAAAATATGTGGTACTACCCCAGACGTTGTTGGCCTCACTGAACCTGTACCCCCTGTTGCACCTGAGGGACCTGCACCTGGATCCCTTTGATCCCCTAGCAATGGTTATGTCACACCTACACTCACCATCTGAGACTATGATCTACTCGTTTGAGATCTACTGAAACTCTCTCACCACTCAGGAGGAAGCAACTCATGATACTGGGTCCTGTAAAACTCCACCTCTTGAACTGTGTGACAGATCTCTCAAAAATAATCAGCAGATCCCATAGCCATATTAGCCTGTTGTAACCACTCTATAATGGCCTCTACCTATTCAGCCTATCATCTCAGTGCATCTCTCTCAGTGGTCAATGCTGCAACCTACCCCTGTACCTGTCCCTGGCCTTGTACCTGTGCCAACTGCTATTAGGTAGCATCCCTCTCAGTTGTCAAATATTTCCTGGGCCTGTAGGAGTTGTGTCTATACCTGAGTCAACAACTGTGTCTACGCCTGTAGTTGCCCTTGTAACTGTGTCAGCTTCTCCTGAACAACCTAAACCTATGTATGCAAAGCAGTGATCTGTGACTTCTGCTACTGAGAAGGAAAGTGTATATGTACACGTTTTGTGTTGTTGCCACCAAGGATCGTTGCATGTGAGGCACTCTAGCATCGAAACTAGGATGTGCACCACCTCCTCCACCTCCTCCACCACCATCATCACCTCCATCATCCCCTCCACCATCATCATCACCCTCATCTCCACCCTCTCCCTCCTCCTCATCTTTTCCATCTCAACCTCGTCTCCATCTAGGTGGTCTATCCTCATCATCCTTAAATGCCAGCATGGGCTCATCAGGACTCGAAATCCTTGGAAACAGATGCTGACCAAAATATACTGTATACTCCTCACTCATGTATCCCTCGATAATCTCTGGATGATAATCTCATATCACTGGCTATAAATGAAGGTACTCATCACATGCAACATCATAGGATAATGTCGATCCCCACTCAATCATATCCTATTGTCTACAGGCATATAGAGCTAATCCCTATGGCATCCCCTGAACTCTACCATACTGCCTCAACACTCTCAGTAATAGGAATCTCTCGATGATATACCGAGTCTGTCCAATAAGGTATTTGGCAGTCATAAAGTAAGGAACCTCTAAGTGATCCTCGGCCCACTACTCATAGTCCCACATATGGCCACTAGGTAACTACATCCAGGTCATCTAACATTCGCCTCCAATACTCCAGCTTGCCCAGCTTATGTTGGACAACTGTACCTACATAACCATAGATATAAGGCCTCCCAAATGGCCGAAATCTATTCATCTCCGGCCATGTCACTACAATATGCTCCCAGGCCTAGTCCTAGAGCAATGTAACTCTGGAAGAAAAGTTGGCTCCTCTCAAATATACAACCTAGTGCAAATCATGATATAGGTGTGCAAGCAAACATGATCCCCAAGCAAACTGAGTCCCAAACTGGATCACCTGCTCCAAAGTTCCACCCCAATAGATGGAAAATCCCTTTTCCCTCTTGTCAGGACATAAGAAGCCACCGAAAAATCCCACAAGAATGGAAGGCAAAGGGGCATAACTAGAAAATAGCTCTAGCCATGGTATCCAACATCCAGCAATTTGACCATCCTAGAAAATCTGGCGTAACTCATCTATACCTCCCTGCTCAGTAGAATCATAAGTCACGATGTCACCAACTACAAGAATCCACAAAATCTTGTACACATCCTCTGGTGTAACAATCATCTCTCCAGTGGGTAGATGGAAAGTGTTGTGGTCACTATTCCACCTCTCCGCTAATGCCATCAACAATCCCCAGTTAATCCTAACCTGGGGCATATCAATCAATGACGACAAACCACATCTCTCAACAATATCTCTATCAGCATGAGATAGTTGTGGAATCATCTCCCATGTCAGTGGGAATCACTCTTGAGACTGAAGATTATCTAAATTTGTCTCCTATCATATTCAAACATCACAAATTAGCATATCAATCAAAACAAATCAGCAAATCAATCAATCATCAAAAATCAATCAACCTATCAATCCTAATGAGATTTTCATCAAATCTTGTCAACATTTTGTTTTGATTCTTTCCTATCATGAGGACAAAATGACATCATCATTAGTGTATCTCACCTATCATGAGGTCACTAAATCATCTAGTCTATCATCATTACCTAATCATTGGTTGACGCAATCAAACATCACAAAATTCAAGGAGAAAAATCACCAAATATTCATTTTTCCCTAAAAGCACCAAAACAGACCTTCAAAGCGCCAAAAGGGGCATAAGTGCCATTCTATGGTCCATGCAGGCACCATTTCAAGCCAATGCGCTAAAACATTCCCCTGATGTGCTGGAAAACTGGTCTAATGCACCATTTCGTGGATGCACTAGAGAAATCCTCCAAAACGCCAGGGAATCTAGCAGGAGCGCCATTTCATTCGAAGCACCAGAGAATCTCTCCTATGTGCTGAAATTCGTGGCAAAAGCGCCATTTCCTAAATTTTGACCTATGGATAGCTTGGAGGTGCTATTTCAGACCTCCTAGGCGCCAAAAATGAAAGTGCCAGAATAGACCTTGGAAGCATCGGAGAATCTCTCTAAGGCGCTAAAATTTTTGGTGAAAGCGCTGAAAAATCTAACCTAAGCGCCACGAAAAAATTTGGAATCACCGAAACAATTTTTGACATTTAAAATCTGAATTCAATTACTTGAAAAATTCATTTCAAAATCACAAATGAAGGTTTTGAAATCCTTACCGGAGGTCTATATCCCGCTGGCCAATTGTGTCGTCGTACCCACTCGAATCAATGTGTATGTAGAGGGATCACCATCTTTCCCAGAAGCTCCAAAATGCTCTCACTTCAAATAATTTTCAAATTACAATTTGCAAAAATGAACTCCTTTTCACTTTTTACCTCTTAATAAAGGTAATTAAAGGGGTGATTTTGGTGGCATTGTTTTAATTTCTTTTGAAGGGAAATTAATTGGGAAACTTAAAATCTTCAATATCGGGAGATAAATCATGGGAATATTATCAAATCAGGATTTTATCATCATCATCATCATCGCCAATCAATTGAAATTTTCCAAAACTCATCAAGACAAATCTTTATTATCACAAATTTCTCGATTTATCTCCTAAGGGGGCATACAGTTGTAATCTCCTAAAAATCATTTTTTGGGGCATCATTAAAAAGTTTTAGCAGCACTGATAAATTTTTCTTTGAAGTAATGTGTAAACACATCACTTCACAGAGGGGAAAAATGTATACACTCAAAATTGTTCTAAAAAATATTAATTAAATATCGATTATATAATTAATGAAATCTTTATTCTTCTACTATATAAATAAATTGCAAATTTATTTACATAGTTCCTATTTTCTTAATTCCTCTATTCTAATTCACCCTCTTCATGATTTAATTGAAATAAACAAATCTAAATAATTTATTTTATTTTAATTGATTCCCTCTCATTTAATTCAAATTTTTAAATTTGAATTTCATCACATTTCTACATATTTCTCTAACTACCTTCCACCTCACCCTCCAACTCACCATGTGTCACATGAAAATAATTATCTTTATTTTCTAAAATGGATATTTGTTCTCAACAATTTAACCACCTTCAAGACACATGGCTTCTTCATTCAAATGATTCCTTCTTACACTTGGCAAGATGGTTTTACTAAAGGGAACAATTGCCTTGTTTTCTCCATCCTTCTCATTCTTCACCGTTGATTTCTCCAGATCAAATCTCAATCATTCATGGCTGCCAACTCACCAAATGCCTTGGTAAAATCTATAAATTGAGGCCCATTTACAACTTTTTCATAAGGAGCATTTGCATAATATTACTCTGCAGGAATTCATTCCAGTTTTGAGAGCTTAGTTTTGCATTTCTAATTTAGCATTTAGAATAGATTATCAATTTAGATTAGAATCATGGCTCCTTTAGATGTTTCTTAGCTTGTTTCAATTTAGCATTTAGAATCATTTCCACATCACTTTTCATTAGTTTAATTCGGTTTTGCATCATTTACATATCACTTTGTATACAACAGTTCCTTCATCATGTCATTTTATCATTTCATCCAGTTGAATCATTCAATCATGTAGATGTAGACTTAGATTCTGCATTATAGATAAATAGGCTACTCATTTCTTAGATGACATCTCAGTGATTTGTGCATAAATAATATCTGAGAGCATAAATTACTAAGACATTTGAGATTAGAGGAAGATGAGAAGTTTTTAAGGAATTTTGTTATCAAATTGTGTTTGATTAAGTTAGATTTCCTTACTATAATGCTTTCCATCTAAGTGTGTTGTTAATTTGATATAATTCATGCATATTTTCTTACACATAGTTTACATTCCATTTAGGATTTTAAAATTGCATTTTGCATTGTTTAAAATCTTAAAAATTCAAAAATTGGCATACATTTTGCATTCATTTCACATAATAGTCTACATATTAGTGTTTTTCATTCATTTACATCAAAAAAATCAAACAAAATTGCATCTAGAAAGTTCTCATTTTTCTTGTTGTTTTTCATCAAATTGCACTTTCATTTCATCATAAAATCTAAAAAAATTGTAATTGAAAGTGACTATTTAAAACCTAAATTAGAGACCTTAAATATCAACTCAGAAACTTATAATTTAATTTTTCAACCCCTATGCAAGGACCCATTCGCCCTAGGGTGAATCTGTCCTTATACAAGTCATTTTTTGAATTTCTAAGCATTAATTTGTCTCTATCTGCTTTACATCTTATTTTTTTTAGATCTCAGTTTCAGTTTCTAGAGTTACCATTTTCTAAAATTGTTTGCATTCAAGTTAATTGGTCAAAACAAGTGCTTAGTTCAAACATAAAACTTGCATTCACAAGACAATAATAACATGAGTATGGTCAAATTTTTTGATGTTCAACCTCGTAAGGGCCAAACCAAAATGTCTCTTGACATTGTTTCCTTACAAAATTACATAATTAAACATGCATCTAATGGTTTTCTCTACATAGCTGGAAGAATCGATGACAAGCCTAATAATGGGATATTAATTGATCCTGTTTGTAAAGAATGTGAACATTGAGGAATTCTTATTTGTGCATGAACTTTATCAAGACTCTTATGAACAATTGAAAGCATGGATCAAAACACATAATGGTTTTTCTTTCCCTACGATAGGTTCGATCACTCTCCCCTTAAAATTTGGACCAAAGAAATTAAATGCCTCATTCTCCATCATCTCATCATCAGACCAATGTTGTGTGAAGCTAGGCTATCCATAGCTATGCTCCATGGATTTTTTCCCCTCGGTAGTGCATACATTTTTAAAATTTCCATTTGGTAATAAAATTTTCATTGTGCATCATAGTGGTTTTAATCATGTCTTGCTGTGGAAATTTATCATTGAATTTATGTTTTCCTAAGACTATGGAACTTATTAAGCCTTGTGAGGACTTATTTTTCAAATCTTACCAAAATTTCAAAGAAAAGTGCATGACAAAATTATCTTTTAGTAGTATCCCTCAACCCATGCTTGAGTCTCCTATCATTGATGAAACCATGATTGAACCAAAGGCCCTTTTGAGTAACCAAGACAAATCTATGACAAATCTTCCACCTATTTTCTATGAGACCAAGAGATAACCATACGATTCTCTTCATGCCTCCTAAGATAAAATAAGTTTATAAACCTAAAGAGAAAGTTGTTGACCAACCTTCCATGGTTCCTTTCATTCCTCCCTTGCAGGAAGAAAATAAACCTATGGTTGATAAACCCACTCCTAAACAATCACAACTTGAAAATCATGCAAAAAGAAATAAAAATGCTAAAGAGCGTAGGAATAGATGTGCTATTTCTTGCAAGTTAAAAGAAGAAAACAAATAAACAAATCAAGACCAAAATTTAACTCAAACAAAGCATGATGATTCTCCACCTTTGCCACAACAAAAAACACATGAAACCTCTATGGACATTATCATTAGGCCTCATATTGTGATTAATTTGGATGATGATGATGAGATTATTAAGATTTATTAGGAAGCACATAATGAGCTAAAAAAATTATTTTCCTCTTCCATGAGCTTAGATGAGAAAAACTATGGTGATCCTCCTAACAAGAGCGCATCACCACATGTTGAACCTAGTGATTTTCTGAGTACGATACTCATTATTTCCCCTTTGGCTAGTCATATTCCTTTTGCATATTGTGGATAAGATTGGGATGTGGACGACTTGCTTTAGGTAGGCTCGCATGGGTCATACTAGCTTTTTTCTTATTTTCATGTTCTTTGTGTGATTGCATGTGCGCAATGTGATCCCCCATACTATACTACTTGGTGTCTTTATATTTGTGAGCCTAATTTGGATGACGCTTTTCACTTTGTTGGTGCAAGGATACAAAGGAAGTGAATCTATCATGACAATCTTCTATTTGTATCTTCATTCTTCTATTTGTCGTTATCATTATCTTTTCTCTTTCCTTATGTTTCCTTTTGGGGACCATGCAAACCACCAAGAAATTTAGGTCTCTTCCATGTTGACCAAAAAGGCTTCCCCTTTGTCTTCTCTCTCTATGTTTCATTCTTCCTTTGTGCCCATTGTTCCATGAGTTATTTGGGGAATGATGAAAATTTTGATCTCGATTATATCATTGTAGCAAAGACATACACTGACCCCAAATCCATGGATCCCTTATGTTTTATCTTAATATTACATATGGTGGCACTCTGCTTTTCATTATGTAGCTTTATTTAGAAACATATCATTAACATAAGGCTTTTCAAATAAGCTCTCATGTCTCTTTCATCTATTGGATTTTATCATATTCTACTTTAAAGTAATTGCTCACAACATGGTTTTTAGCAATTTCTTTAAAGTGGGGGGCATTATGCCTCCCTCTTTTTGCTTGCTTTATGTTGTGACCTCTTGTTCAAAGTGTGGTCTTCTTATTTCATGTGATGTTTCTTCTTGTTGGTTACATGGGGATTTATTTCCTTCAAGAGCGTGACCTTTCTTGGCATATGAAATTCCTTTTAGTGGTAATGCTATGGCTTGCATTCCCTAAGGTGTGAATATTTTTTCTCTTAACTAGTCCTCTCTTGATGGTGATATCAAGCGTGATGTTCTCTAAAGTGAGACCTTTCATGAAATAATAAAAACCCATTTGACTATCTTAAACCAAAACATTTGGCCACTAAGCATAACACAACTTGCTTGGTGGTACCTTTTTTTCATGAGTGTCTAGCATAACGTTACTTGCTAGCCTTATGTTTGTCATATGTGGCACCTTATCAAAGTTATTAGAGAGTATAGCTTTTGGTATGGTTGATGTATGGGAGCCTATAGACCTGGCATGACCTTCAAATCACCACCTATTTTGTGGACTGTACACACCTAGTGTATATCGGATTGCACTAGATCTTTTGTTTCTCACTTGTTTGGGTAACCACTTTTGGAGCCTAGTACATGCCATTCTTCCCTTCTCAAATCTACCTATAGCTTGTTGTTTCTATTTGTGCTATCCTTTAAATCTACATTTCAAGTTTCACATTGCATAATTGAGTTCATTTGGTATTTTATTTTTATCTCCCCAAACTACATTTCAATCATATTTGTCATTTTTTCATAAGGGAAATAGTAGATCCCCCCATAGAGTTGACTCACCTCAAGATTGAAATTAAATTCTATTCTTGGGAGATATCTATCCTTTTCTAATGAAACTAAAGGAAGAATATGTATGTTAGGTCATCCTTTCATTGTGGTGAACCCTTTCACTTCTAACCCTATCACTCTATTTTTCTTCATTTCAATCCCTAACGAGAATTTTTCAATTTTTTGTTTCACAGAGGTGCCATGGCGAGGGTTTCAAGATGGAAGAGCTTGGAAGGAGACTACATACAAGTCATAACACCATCAATAGCCAAGGAAGCTCAAGATTCGGGGTTATGTACGCCCTCCACCAAGGACATGGAACAACAAGAAGGGTTATGGAGGTTGGAAAAGGTATGTATTCTATCATAAACATTCAAGTTGGTCCAAAAATTGAGCGCCCACAAGAACTCTTTCAAAGGAATTGGAAGGTGGGAAAGGTCCTATGACTTATCCTAACAACATACCCATTCTGAAACCAATTCCATCTAGTGCCCCTTTTAACCCTCCTCTGCCAAGGAAACCGTGATTTCAAAGACCCACTAGGAAACTTGTCAGGTGGCATAATAAGGATTTTTCAAGTTCCAACCTTCAAAAAAATGACATGAACCTGAGTCCCCAGCTACAACAAAAGGATGGGATCTTGTTAGCTAAGAAATACACAAGGGTCGAAGAAAGCAACCAAATTCCAAGAGGCGTTATCTAGGTGACATTCCTAAAAGAACACCTTAACTTCCAAATCAAGGAGCTCCATGAAAAAGTTATCATTGGTAAGTTTTGGAATCTTAACCCTACTAAAAATTTCTTTTCTAAATGGGTTGAGGACCACTAGGTGCCCATGCTAATGAAGTTCATCACATAGATAAGGAAAAGGGTTTTTTATTGCTATTTTTCCTTGAAGCAAACTAAGGATGCAATCTTCAGAGTGAAGATGTGGTTTTTGCAAAGTGAAATACTATATATTCAACCCTAGATCCCTAACTTTAACCCTTCATTCATAGTGATAAGGTTTGTACCATTTTGGGTGCAACTACCAGCTCTTCCACTTGAATACAGAGTTCTCCAAATAATAGAAATCATGGTCAATCAAATGGGTATCTTAATGAAGCTTGATCGAACTTGTTTTGACAATAGTGAAGCTCTGGTTAGATTTTATGTTTTATTAGAAACCACTAAGCCTCTTCCACATGATTTTCAATTTTTTTCTCAGAGTGGGGCTTGGTGATAGGAAATCTTTCTCGAAGGGCCAAAAAGAGAATGTCATTCCTGCCATCTAAAGACCCACCTATGCACAAAATGTTCATATCAAGCTACACAATATTGGGGATCTTGTTTCAAGGTGTGTGCCCTTGGTCTCCTTGTGCTATTAAGCACAACGCTTGGGTTCGTGACACGACTTAACCGCCTCCTATGGATTCATTAAATCTGGCGGTTGTATCGGGCATTAACAGGTCAATCTTTTGGTGCAACGACAACCACCAATGTAACAATTGGTATCAGAGCCTGGGTCATGGGTTTGAACCCTTTCTTGCACTAGGGGGGATTGTTGCAAGGTGTGTTCCCTTGGTCTCCTTGTGTTGTTCAATGTGGTGCTCGAGTTCGTGACATAGCTTAACTGCCTCCCATGGATTCATTAAATTTGGTGATTATATCAAGCATTAACAGGTCGATCTTTTGGTGTAACGACAACCACCAATGTAACAAAGCCTACAAGGATAAAAATAACATACTAGTTTATTAAATAATCCTTCCCAATTATGATTTTATCTCATTTCCAGAGAATGCATCAATGGTTAAAAAGGAGACATTAAATAGTATTGAGGCTTCAAAGGAAAGTCCTCCAAAAATCATGTTGGGAGATAAGGACCTAACATATGTCCAATTGGAAAAGGTATCTTTTCATCTCCTTCAAAGAAACCAACTTGTAGCAAGGAGAAGGAAGGTTTAGTGTAGTTGAACGTAATGCTAGAACTACCTAATTTTTAGGCGCTAGAAAATGGTAACAGGAATATAGAGTCTGATAATATAATCTCAAATCTAGGGGTATAGTCCAAATTATAACTCAGGATGCTTCTTCAATATTTCGAGACACATTGTTTGAAGACTCAATTAAGCAGTTGGGAGAAGGAGTGATCTCCTAAAATACCTCTATTAAGGCTATGAAACTAAATAATCGTCCAATCCCTTGGAATGATACAGTTCAATAGATCTTCTTGTAGAAAATCACAATTGGGATATTATAGAATACATTCCTTTCATCTCTCAAGTTCCTTCCTCAAGGTCTTTGTGAACAATGACAGAACTGATCTTAGTATAAGTAGGAGGAAAAGTATAAGACAAGGAAAATACAAGAGATCGCAATGGGTTTGCAGACTACCTTGGACAAAAATATAAACATTAGACCAAGGAGGGCCTTTCATTCTCCTTGAGACCAACGAAGGTCGTTTCATGGAATTTTAGGGGCTTATACACACCTAACAAAACATGCTTGATTAAGTGCTAGATCGATTCAAGTGATGCTCATTTTTTTTTACTACAAGAAGCTAAATTTTTGAATGAATAAAACAAATAAATCCAAACTAAATGGTCTAAGTAGGAAGTAATTTATACTCTTGCAGTAGGGGCGTTAGGATTGACAGTATTAAGTGACCCATGCAAGGTCAAGGCAGAGTTGATTGCAGCCCAACAATGGTGGATGCTTGTCAAGGTTCAATATTTTCAACACACATTTTGGATCTTCAATGTTTATGGTCCAACATCAACTGCTGGCAACAAATAGGTATAGGAATCTTTGACACCAACCCTCTTTTTATTAAGATAGGAATTGGTTATCTTAGGATGGGATTTTAATGTTATTACCTCCCTAAAATAAAAAAATGGAGGTATCACTCCCCCTCCAAAAGAAATGGAGTACTTTTCCAATTGCATCCTAGATAACACATTGATTGATTGTTTACCAGGTAATGGTAAATTTACCTAGACAAATAGAAGGAAGCATTTTTGTCTCATTGCAGAGAGACTAGGTATAGATTTGTCCTCTCAATAATTTAGACTAACTAAAACATAAAATGTGGATACCCTAAATTTAATCCCTAGAACCTAGGGTTAATGTTCCATTGTTTCTAGGATTTCATTAGGATGCAAATCAATAAGGTGCATAGATTAAATTTCAACCTCAAAGGTGAGTCAACCTGGATCTAATCCTTTTGAGTCTTAGGAATGAATTGGAAATTATTTGGAATGATTTTCCCTAATTAAACTATATGGCCTAATATGATAAATGCAATTTCATGAAAGTAAACAGATTGAAACACTAATCTATAAGTGGATCTAGAAAGTGCAGACTGATGTGTACTTGCCTAGAAAAGTTGGTCTAGCTATTCCTATAAGGGTTGGGTCACCCAATGGCTAATGAGTCTTTGTTAATGTGTCCTTCTCAACTTTTGGGGTCCTCTAGTGCTGGTTATAACCTTCTATTTTCCACTTGCAAAGTTTTCATAATGTAATTAGTAAATTTTGTAAGTGATTTTCCATGATTTACCATGATTTGACAAGATGTGTGACAACAAACACAACAATGCAAAATGGATCTTCAAGCCTTCTTCAATCCTTTTCAACCTGATATCTACACATTCACAAAGAGAGGAAATGTCGGGCCATTTAGGGGCTTGCCTCAGTCAAACCCTATGTAAGTTTTTACACTTCCACAATGGAAAATGTCAATAGATAAATGATAATGAAAAAGAAGGAATGATGAAATCATAATGGGCTGCAACTTGTAAGGCCTTTCTAATGTTCAGTCAACTTGGTGTAATTGGGTGGACACACAATTCAGAGGATAAGTTTATAACTGAAAAATTCACTAAACCCTCACAAAGGCTTCATTTAATTAACAATTAGGACTTTATAAGATTTTGATGATGTTGGCACTATATGTGCACTCATGGACTCTACACAGCCTATATCAGTGAGTATAGGTAGTTTACACATACATACAAAAAAATTAAAGGTTGGAAAAAGAAAATAAAGCGTTAAGTTGCAAAACATGGGAAATAACTTAATCTGCTACTTATGTTGTGGGTACTTTCAGCTTAATATTGTAACTGTTAACTACTAAACCTGAACTACTAACTCTAACTCCTAACCACTTAACTTCTTAACTTCTCTAGAGAACAACCCTAGGAAGCATTACAAAATGTAATTCATGATACAAGATATCATTCACATACATATAATTGAAAGTTATCTAAAATAAATGTAGTAATGAACATCTATTCTAATAACAGGAAACAAGGTGGGTGAATAGTACCTCGAGTGGCCCTTTCTTGAGTTTTGTGCCCATAGGGGAAATCAAATATACACTACTAGAACAACCAATCATGGTAATAAACTAAAACTCCTTTATTGCATAGAAATTGAACTCCTACAGTATGACAAGAATCTTCAATAGATATTCCATTCAAAAATTCATATCCATTGCAACTTAATTACATAAAACTAACAATAAAGTATTGTCTGATTTAAACAAAAACTAGAACTAGCAACTATATCCTAAACAAGATTTTCTCCTGAACCTCTAATCCAAATATATAGGCTCGAGAGGATTTTTGTTCATACTAGGACTAAAAATAGAAATGAAATGCATACATCCACTCTCCTTCAGAATAGGGAGAGGACTAATCTTTTGCAACTGAAACCATAATTAAAAAAGATAGAAGAAGAGAAGTAGAACTAAAACTCTACCCTAACAATTTGATAGAGACGCGCTCTCTGAAAACTGTCATGTCATGGCTTCCTTATCAATATAGACTCCTTCCTCCTATCATCTTATTCGATGATCTGGTGACTCACAATTGACTATTTCAATGATTGTCTTCATTACTTCTTGGAACTATCATGTTTTTAGTATGTTGGACTCTCCCCTACAATCTTCCTATGATCCTTTTGTTGCAAGCTATAGTTCCTCTAGTTGTAAGAGATTAGCTTCATCTAAAGTATATACATCATTAATAACCATAAGCATAGAATCATATTGAATTTCATGAACATTCACACAATTATCCATGCAAACATCATCATATTATAATTATATTTCCACATATAAAAGTCTATTTTAGGATGTATAAAAGATATATAAGGTTTGGTATTGTCTATAAACTTAGTACCTTGAAATGTTAAAAGACATAAAATAAATGGAAGAAAACTAGCTATTATCTAGGCCCATCATTCCCCCCAACTAAACTATTTTCTTGGCCTCAAAAAACCTTTCAAGGCTAAAGGTTGTATTGCAGGGTTATTTCTTTGAGATTTTCCACAATGTCAACTCCCTTTGTCTATTTCAGATAGTAGACTTTTTGACATGAAATTTTTGCTAGCCTTATATTCTCTATTTCTTCCTCTTCCCCATGTTTCTTCCCTATACAATATGATACTAGAAAGAGGAGAATAGGTTGATGAAAGGTGAGAGGAAACCATTTAAGTCCATTATCCCTAGCAATGTCTATGTACTTATGAGATCTTCTGACAATGGCTATAAAATTATACAGGGAGTGTGGCTCCTTTTTCTTCAACTCAAGGGTTATCTCTTCCCATCTCTTCTACCCAAACTTGAAGGATTGGCTAATGGGTCTTGTAGCTAGCTACTTCATTCTTGTATAATTATGTTCTATGATACTCATTATTTTCTTCCTACAATTTTATAATCCAGAAGTTTTGACCACTATTCTATGACTGCATTGGGATCCTTTGATTCTTTTCGAAGCTGCAAAGCAATAGATTTTTCCTTCTCATTATATTATTGTAAAATTTCACCCCTTTATTGTTTATTTCTAATGAAGGAAGCCAAATCTTTGATTTGTATGTCTCCCAAAAATATTAGTGGATTCCATTCAATCTCATCTAAGAGAACAAATTTATGCAAGTAGAACTCACATAACTGGTCATGCGTGTATAGTGTAGAATCAAAGAATTTATTTAAAAACACAAATTTTATATTCATGTAAATTAGTAAATCACTAATCAACTAACTGAACTTAAAACACAAATACTTTTCCTGCAAAAATAATATATAAACCCTTGTAGGTGGTCTACATTTTAGCAATTGTGCAGTTTTATCTGTCATCATCTCATTTTTTACTTTTAGCTTTTTCACCTCTATCTCCTTCTATTCAAGTGTCCTAGTGTGATTGGATATTAATTCAACTTTTTCTTTCTCCCAATCCTTTTTCCTTTGAGAGAACTCTTGGGTTCTTTTCCACAATTCAATGCCCAAGGACCCCATAGTTGGCCCAATGGGAGTTATGATATGAGGAATTGGGCCTTGAGGTACTATTTCTTTGTTTGCTAATTCAACCATAGCAAGTTGTGCAAGAACCTCCAATTTAGACCCATGCTCAAATCTATAGAGCTTCTCCTCTAATTCCTTGATCCTTGCATCCCTCTCACCATCCCTTTGCTGATTTTTTTCAAAAATTCTTCTAATTATTTTATCCTTTCCATTGCTTCATGCAGTTCTTTACCAATATTCCTTTCTTTTATAAAAATTTCTCCATCCTTTATCAAAAATTGTTCATCCCCCATGGTATTGGTATATTTAAAACCCTCTGAATCAAGGCTCTTTTGGGATCTCCTTCTCATTTTCTTTGCTACAAAACATCCTCTAAATCATATTCAAAGGTACTTGTATAGTACCAATATTGTGCAATTAGTGTATTTACATTTTCAAGGGAATTCCCCTTCAATTCTAAGTTTGTTTCAACTCATACTTTAAAATAAAATTTTGTTTTCCCTCAAATACTCTACTTTTTCATGCTTAAAATTGTTGTGAAAAGGTGTTTTTTTCACCTTGCATATTGTTATAATGTAAAATCAATATTATTTTTTATGCACCTAGGTGATCTAGGGATGTTTGCATCACATCGGATATACATTTTTGGGGCCACTTTATGTGTTGTATGTAACATTCCAGGATAAATATTTAATATGGGTCCACATTGAGAAATATTTATATGGAGAAAAATTAGTAGGTCTAAGAGAAAATGAGGGGGGGAAATGGTTTTGTAACCTCATGGTATTAGTCACATGATTTATATAATAACGATTTATGGTTTTGTGTAATATTATTTCTATAAAATCAAGCACATGAGGAATTTTTGAAGTTGGCTAGTTTGATTATCTCTTGTAGGTTACACATTTGAAGAGGGGAAACATGGATTAGGATGTGTGGTTACATGATTCTAACTTTATTGTTCAGAAGGAGTACATGTAGAGAGATTTATGTTTTAAAGATATTCATGGAGATTATGTAGATTTATTATAATCTTTATTTATAAAAAAATAGATTGAATGTGGATGCTTTTGGAGAATAGGTTTTTCCCTCTTGAGGGTTTTCCCATGATATATCTTGAATCATCTTGATGGTATGTTTGTCTATTATTTTGCAATCTGAATGCTTGTTTGCATGATTTTCTCTCTCTAGTTATGTGGAAATAGTTTTATATGGCTCAAATTTCCTTTCATTTGGTATTAGATATTGGTTATCAAGTTGTGGGAAGACATCTCTCTATTACTGTTCTCTTAGATGGAGTAGAATTTTTGTGCATATTTCAATCCATGTATTTTTAAGAAAATAATGAAGGAATTTTAAAGGTTCGAGGTGTGTTTGTAGACTTGGGTTGTTGCCAATTTAGAGTTTGATGAATGTTTGACAATTGAGTTTTCTATTTGGGCTCTCTTTAGGAGGGTTTTAGGGGTGATATTTTTTTAGAGGACTTTTGGTAAAAAAAATAAACTCAATATTATTGAGTGGGTGATCCTACAATACTAGTTTACAATTTTTGGCCAAACTAGACACTGAAATATTTTTTTCTAACTAAATTTTCACTTTCAGGCACCTATAGTGGCTAAACCATGAGGAATTTGAAGATGATGCAAACTAGTGATTTGTGACATTTTGTCTATAGATTCTAAATATACTTTTTTCAAAACATTTGGAATCAGATTGCACTTCTTTTTCCATCTCCTTTGAAAACTATTTTTTTTCAGTAAAGAACATTTTTGAGTGACGTTCACCTTATAACACATAACCTTTTTTCCATGAAGGATAAAATTCTAATTTTTTCGAATTTAGATTTGTAACTATGATA
This sequence comes from Sequoia sempervirens, assembly GCA_007258455.2. Taxonomy (NCBI): domain Eukaryota; kingdom Viridiplantae; phylum Streptophyta; class Pinopsida; order Cupressales; family Cupressaceae; genus Sequoia; species Sequoia sempervirens. The sequence goes on from VDFB02000015.1 coordinate 263,173,499, forward strand.
TCTAGTGCTTCCAATTGGTTTGATAGTGTTTTATTGAATATTTTTTCCTTAATCAAGTTTCAAAGTCAAACCAATTACAATTCAGACATAGGCAGACCGTACAATGCGTAACGTTTTTTGTATGTATCAAAATTCTTTTTTTTTGTTGGATCAAGGACTTCAATATCTAGTGCACTCTTATTTTTCAAAAAAATAATTTGATACTTTGTTATTTTTCCACATGTGCATAACAGAGAACTTGATTTTCGGTGAAAAACCTATGTTTAATAAAACTAAAAAAACAAATACATAATAAAACCAAAACATAATAAATTATATTCGTTAGATACTCATTTCGAGGACTACCATCATCCAGTTGGTTTTGTGAAATCTCCTCCATTTTCATCTCAACCTAAGCTTTGAAGCGCAAAATTCTGTACTTTTTTGGTGCCAGAGGGTGAGAAGGTGGGAAAAGGGGGGTTCGGGCAAACCAAGGGAGGTTCAAGAAAACCCCCTTTCAAAAAGGGTTTTCTTTGTGTTTTTTGGTAGGAATGGATGGACCTTGCATTTAATGGGTTCACTCGAACCAGGGTTCTATCGAACCCTATTTTGGTTCGCTCAAACCAATGAGTTCGTTTGAACCCCAAAAACCAAAACTTTTTGCATGGGGTCATTTTTTGTAACTTTTCCTTCCTCACTCGAATTGTAAACCACTTTTGTGGGTTTACTCGAGTCCAAAAGGCCCAAAAACCTATGGATCCATATATAACATGCCTATATTTGGTGAAAAACTGGCCCATTTTTGGGGGTCATGGAGAAAATAGAAATATTGTTTTATAAGGTTTATATGGATCTCTATATGATTGTATGATTTATATAGTCATGCCATACATAACAATTGTGACTATAAGTTTGTTAGAGCTACATAAAAGAAAGTATACATATTTAGAGCTACATGGTGGAACCACCAAAATTTTGAAATCCTATCCCAACGAAAGACCATTAACCTGTGCACTTATTAGTTCGTGCTATGGAACTATTGTGGAGGATTCAAATGGTAAATAGTGATTAATGCATGCTGCGATGGCCAATTAGAATTCAGTTTTTTTAAGATTTATTCAACGTTAGCTAGTTCAACTGGTGAAGATGCACATTTTTTTAGTTCAAATATTCAATAATTTTCTTTAGGCGCTCTTTGATTGGTAGTTTGCAAATTTCCAGAGGCTCTACAAGCATTCCTAATACAATGTAAATTTCAAGGCTGTTACATATTTTCAAAGGATCCTCTAAATGTTACGAGGCAAGAGAAATGACCTTACACATGTGCATGTTATAGTGGTGCAGGTTTTACAATATTTTAACTAAGTCGAGGAGTTTTGAAGATAGGTTTCCTACATGTGAATAGTATGTGGAAGAAAATAATGTACATAGATGTCCTTTTTGGCTAGTGGGGTCTTGGAACCCCTCAAATTTGGCTAGTAGTCAGTAGATTAGTTGTTGGTGGGAGGGAACCACCCGGACAAAGACATTTTGAAAAAACTTTCAAGAAAAATTGCTTGGAGTTGTTGGTGATTACATTCTGAGGCACAAAACCATTCGATGTAATCGATTGTGTTAGGTCTAAAAAATGTAGGTCTTTAAACCATAAGAGGGTGCCAATCTCTTAGTATGTTTTTGGCCAACAAATGGGGTAAATATGATAAATAACCCCCTGTTCTTTAGGATTTGCTAGACCTACCTGTGGGTGTACTTGAGTGATAAGGAAGATTTGAATGTTTGGATATGATTTCTAACTTAATCAATCTACTCACTATGGCACATGGTTGTGAAGTAGATGCAAGGCTAATGACTAGTTCCTAATGAAAGTGTTTGAATGTGAATTAGATTTGTACAAAAGTGTTCTAAGGTTGACCAGTGCCTAATCTATTGGGTGAATGGATTCAATGGATGGATGATGATTATGGAAACAAATTTGTATGATAGGAAAACCTATTATTTAGCTTAACTCTAACTGTTGGGCACTTTTAAATGTTTGCACCTTGTGCAAACGTGCAAGTTTGTTTGCTATAGTACTCTTCTTTATAGATCCTAGTGTTATTCCCTCAAATTACTGTGATTCTATGAAAGGATTTTTAATTCTTAGCTTAAGGGAAACCAATCATACTAATTACCTTAAAAGGATTTTTAATCCCTGAGGGAACCAATTAAAATGAATTAACTGAAACGATTTTTAATTCTCTCTCACCAGAATCCAATCGAAAGAACCACATAGCAACAACAAATGTGACTTGGAAAATTTTATAAATTTGAATAACTTGAAAGAACCACTTTTGAGATAGCACAACAACATATAAGCATGAAAATTAACACAACAGTTGAACATTGAAAATAGATGACCAATTATAATCAGTCTTCTCCATTATATTGCTTCAACTAATAAACATGAATAGCAGAAGTTTTTGATATGAGATGGATAGGTGGAATATGCTATATGAATGTAACCTACTACTACTGGTGGTGATAATGATATGATGATGATGATATCAAAACCAGGCCTTGGTTTCCCCTTTTTATACGGGGAGAAATAATCTTCGGGCTTGTTCACAAAAAGACATGTATTTTCATAACCTTAAACTAATTTTGTAAACATAAAGAAATTAATTTAGGAAACAACAATAGATAAAAAACTCACTCCTTTATTCATCGTAGATAACCTGTGATCTCTCAGGATCTGGCAAGGTTCTTCTCTCCATGATGAAGTGCTTGATCTCCTTGCAAATCCTTCATGAAACTCATTTCTCCACACCCAGGGTCCCTTCAATTTTAGTGATGAACAGGTGCATTTCTAACAAGTGTCGGATGTAATCCTCACTGATGTGAGTATCAATATTTGACAAAGAATCTGTCATGTTGTACTCCATGTACATTATCCCTTTGAGCTTCCTGTGAGTGTTATCCATTACCCTCTCTTCATCATTGACCATCGCTAGTGCTTGTGGTAATACCTGAACCAACTCATCTTTCCAATGGTCCAAATTCTTAAGTCTTCATCATCAAAGAACATGGGAAATGGGATATCTAATGGTTGATTGAAATCATCAGCTCAACCTTGACCTTGGCATGAAATTCCTCATGTCACTTGATTAACTCATTATATCTACAAAGGATTTTTTTGTTCATGACCTCCTTTCTAATCAGTTCTTCCTTCTTTTCTTCCACCTTCTCCTACATTTTCCCATGCTCCTGAAAGGTTGAGTGCATCTTTTTGAAGAGCTCCCAATATTTATCAACTTGGTTCATTACCTTCTTGAACCTCTTCTTAATCATCTCAGAGACCATCTTGAACTTAATGGTTTTGATCTTTGTCTCTAGTTCATTGCACTTCTTCTGAACTTTCTCATGGCAATGCTTCCAATATATAACATCTACCATGGCATCCAATACTTTCTTTTCACAGTCTATCCATGGAGAATACAATTCTGAGGAAGAGGAAGAGGATAATTTTTCTTTGTAATTGGCCACTTCTTTCCTTATTTTTTCATTATCTCTCACCAGCTTTTCAACTTGAGCCTTATTAAATTTTGCCACATTTATGTTCAATTACGTAGTTTCAATGGGATTAGTATCCCCAACTCTATGCACCATGAAATTCCCAAATACCTAACTTGGGTTGATAATAATGGCAGGTCTCTTTTCTTGAAGGTATAATGCCCACACCAACAATGTGGATTCATCTGGTTTGTAACCTAACCCTGAATACATTTTATCTCTGGCTTCTTCTGTCAGGTGCAATGTCTTATCTCCTCTTTCCCTGAAGCTATCAAATACTATGGAAGAGCTAATGTCTCATCTAGGTAAGAGCAAGACCCCAACTTCTTGAAGCAGTTCTCTTCCTCTTTCAGGGGTGATGGATTCTAACTCCTGGTCTACTTCCTTTCTTGGTTCTTCTAGGGAAACCACTTCTTTTTCAGGAGTGATATCTTTCATTCTTTTTCTAAGTGATCTTCCCTTGTTTTCATAAACAAATGATTTGAACTCTAAATTTTTTACAAACTAACTATCAGAAACAAACTCTTGTCTAGCCCTGACTCTCACATCATCTGAGAGTTCATTTGATGCTTCAAATTTGACAATGTTTTGTTCATTGAGCAGATCATATGGTGTAACAGCAGGTGCATTTATCTGTTCAACTTCATTTTTATCTTCATCACTATCTTCTTCATCCCCTTCTTCACTAATGGTGGTATCAACAAAGAAACTGACCTATGGAGTGGGTTGTGAGGGTATGTAGTTGATGGGTTCCATATCCTTAGCCTACATTCTAGAACAATTTTCCACATTTGTCTCAAAGACCATAGGAGGCACATCTTTGGTTAGTTCTTCCTCATGCTTGATTAATTGCTCAACCCTTTCTAAATGATCTTGTACATGATCAAATTATTTTGTGTATGAAGGATTATTATCCCTCTTCCAAGCCTCAGCTAACATAACCTTGTTGTATTTGGCCATCCTTTGTGATGTTACAGTTTCATCACAATTCCTTACTATGTCGTCCATAGAGAATTGATGTTCATACCCAGATAATGCTTGTGACATTTTTTCTTTATTTATAAAGTTCTCTGAATCAAAATTATTTCTTCATCTCCCAATGGAAAGTTATAATGTTCCATTTTCCTATCAATCTCTTCATATCCTTCACTAAAAACAATTGTGAAATCTCCAAAGCATAGAGTACTTGGCATAATTGACTACTTACCGTGCCCCTTAAGGTACTTGGCATATGATTTGGCCAATTGTCTTACAATTTCCAAATAGGCCACTCTATCTAGAACTATCTTTGGTAACAAGTGTGGGGCTCCTTTGAATCCATATGCTCTAATCACAGTGCAATCAGAATATGTATACCAATCTCCCCAATTATGACTTACCTTCTTTCTGGGATCTTTCTCTTTAGGTCTAAGAAACCTTTGTACTTTAGGAGACAAGTTATAGTCACATGAATGCCCCAATAGTTTTAGCAAGGCTTTAACAAAATATTCCTCAAAGTATAGATAATGGGATCTCTCATATCTACTGTCCCATATTGATGTCCACATCTAGATTGATTTAAAGTTTCCATCCTCATCCATATCCCTTATCCTCAATTCTTCTCCCCAAAACCCTCTAGCTTTCCCTACATACAAAAGTAAGTGCATGAGTAGAGAATAGTGTTTGAAATTGATATACTCTCTATTGTCTTTAATTCTCTCCAATCCATGATTTAAACTATTGGCTAAATAACCAGCATAATCAAATGATCGTGCATCTCAGCTCTGCACATCTACTGCCAGGACCATTGGGGCTATTGACATGAGAGCCAGGGCTTCCACTCCCAACAATTTCCCTATAGTGTGATAATTATATTGAAAAAATTGCTTAAATAGCTCTTCATGAAAGGGAAGGTGTTCATTGTGAGAGAATTTCTTAAGTTGATTTCCCTCCTCTCGGGGCCCGTGTAAGGGAAGCTTCCATTGTTTATAGCTAGTATCCATGTGGTGGTATTCTGCTATGAGGTCTTTCACTGTGAATGGCATATTCAGGTTGCAATCTAGATTGAAAACAATGGAAATGATAATAAACGCATACCTATCGTGTAGTTGAACTACTAGTTGCTTGGGGTCATATTTGCTAGCTAGTGCCTTAACCAATTCTATGCTGATGAATATATTAGGCACAATGACCTTTCTTAAGTTCATCTTCCATGGATTATAGATAGGCTGGAACCTATATTGTTTTCTATAGTGATACATGAATATCTCATATCCTCTTTGTGGAATCCATACATTCCCTAAATCTTTATGTTTATCCCATAACTTTTCCAAATAAGGATTTAACTATGCACTCCTCTTGGGTCTCGGTCCCAACCCTGGACACTGGTCTATCAAATCCTGATTTAAAAGCATAACTTCTATTTATTTTTTTTGGCTTTTGGTGTCCCTGAACTTCCTTCCATCATTCAAGAAACCCTAACTTCTTCTTACAATTCTTCAAAGAAACTTCTTAGTTGGGTTTTTTCTACTTACTTGTGTCACACTTGCTTCCTTGGATTTCAACTGTGCAGCAATGGGATACCTCAAGCTCTTTCACTCCACTCCTACTTTCTATAGCTCCTCCCATTTTTTTATGACAAAAATGAATTTAGTTTGAGGTGACAAAAATGAATTCAGTTTGAGGTATACATTGCTCGGCTCTAGCTCATTAATGGCACACTTTCTCTCTTTCGTGTCATTGGGGGATCATTTAATTTTGAATATCCCTACGATATCTTGGGCTATCACATTAGTCAAAAAATATTATCATTTCTACATTGGTGGGACTATGATTTTACTTCTTCCAATATCCACCTTTCCCCTTGATGAACTTTGTGTCTTTAGTTTTCCTTCGGGTATCAACAGGATGCTAGATAATTTCTCACCAATACGTTTTAGTTCCACCGATCCTGATCCTTAGTTCATATTTCATCATTTATAATATCATCCTTCCTTTCATGTATCATCGGCTTATCGGGGAAACCTTTGTTTATGTCATGTTGATAGTCCTTGTTCATTCTGATACTCCTTTTCTTTTGATTATTTTATTGTTGTGTCGATGGAATTGGATTTTATGTCAACCCGATAGCATTTTGTCTCCCTGATACCACTAACTGCTACACACTTGTGAAAATATCTTTGTTATGTCTTGTATCAGCTCATTAGTGGGACACAATGCTATCTCTCTATGATATGCTTTAGTGTCTCAGATATTTCTTGCTCGGGCTATCAAGGGAACAATGAAGCATGTTCTACCAATATGTAATACTTGCCTCGATGATTTCACTTTAGTCGTTTCTATCATTCTATCAGGGAGACAATGCTATAAGTCTGCCCAATAGAAGGTTGTTTTTATGATAGTGTGTGTTCCATGGTTTGTCTCCATCTGTTCATTGGAGAGACTATGATGATAGTTCCCCCGATGTGGCATTGTCATGCCGATATATCTTGTATTGTTGGGGAGATGTTTTTGGAAGGAGAATTGCTTAAGGAAATGCTTTGGAGATTTTATTCTATTTATGATGGTATGGACGAGAGTTATATACATTAGGGAAAATTCTATATATTATGCCAAATATAGTGAAACATTGAAGGGCAGTGGAGATCATGATGGAAATGAGATGAAAACCAAGGTGGATTTTTAGTTCCATAAATTATTTTATTAGTGACTATCCGGAAAGATGAATGGATATATATAAGGGTAGTGTTGATGTTTTTCTAGATCTTGTCACGCGAATTGTTACATTTCATGTCAAATATAATGTAAAACTACAGGAAATGGGTATTTTGATGTAGGTGAAATGTGGATGGTGGATATTGAGGAAGAATTTTTTGCTCCAATAGATTGGAGCCTTGACTTTGACATCTCATTGTAAAAAGTGGAGGCAATTGGGAGAATTCATCTTGGATTTCTTGAAGCAATGGGCTTATCAAATTGTTCTAATAAACAAGTTTCCCAATTTCATCTAAAACCCAATACTAGAAAAAATATTGGAAGAGCACAAGGATGCCAAGTTCACTGTCATAAGGCATAGTCTGGGTGGTGCTCTTACAGTACTGTTTCCTTCAATACTAATTTTACATAGCTACCTACCATGTTAAATTTGGAATGTTTAACATTGAATATTACTTTTAAATCCTATCGTGGTGTTGTTTCGAGCTTAAAACACATGCATGCATTATACAATTACTGTCAATACTCTTTGAATAATTGTTTCTAATTTGAATTTGTGTAAAGATATATATTTATATGCTTGAGGTGGTTTAGATTTGTTCATATTATGATTGTTCTTGCAAGAGACATTCACAAGGGAATACCAACACTCAAGGGCACGAGATTCATTAGAAGGGACAAAAATGAGTGTCTAGTCACCGTATAGGAGCTATCAAGACACAAGAGTATAGTAGTGCTTCTCTGGGAAGGCAACAGATAGGGGACACACACCAGAGTATGCCTTGTAGTTCCACAAGGACCAGAACCTAGAATCTCCCATTCTTTACCATGCACTCAACCTTTGAATTAATTCAATTTGTTTATTATATAAACATAAAATTGAGAATTAAATCAATCCCATATTTGAGATTTACATGGTGTAAAGTATTTGTGATAGATTTCATATATTTTTTATTCTATAATATGTAGTGATCCCACAATACTGGTTTACAATTTTTGGCCAAACTAGACATTGAACTAATTTTTTCTAACTAAATCTTCACTTTCGAACACCTATAGTGGCTAAACTGTAAGGAATTTGAAGATGATGAAAACTAGTGATTTGTGAAATTTTGTTTGTAGATTCTAAATATATATATTTTTTTAATTTTGGAATCAGATTGTACTTCTTTTTCCATCTCCTTTGAAAACTAGTTTTTTTTCAGTAAACACCATTTTTAAGGAGTGATGCTCATTGTATAACACATAATTTTTTTTCCATGAAGGATAAAATTCTAAATTTTTTGAATTTATATTTGTAACTATGATATCTAGTGCTTCCAATTGGTTTCATAGTTTTTTATTGAATATTTTTTCCTTAATCAAGTTTCGAAGTCAAACCAATTACAATTCAGACATAGGCAAACCGTATAACACAAATTTTTTTGTATGTATCGAAATATCTGGTGCACTCATGTTTTTTAAAAAAAAATTGATAATATTCTATTTTTCCACATGTGCAGAACAAAGAGCTTGATTTTCGGTGAAAAACCTACATTCACAAGAAATAAAAAATAAATTTAATAATCAAATTTAATTTAATTAAAATTATACTTTTTTGGAAGCTTATAATAAGGGCTGCATACTTACTAAAAATAAATTTTAAATGAATTCATTTGATCCCCCAAAAGGTAAATCAAAAGTGGTTTTTTATCAGCATTTTGATAGGTGTAAAGGAGACTGCGTTATAGGTATGGTTTAAAACTAGAGAGGTTATATCCAAGGGGGCTTGGTCTAAGGTGGTTTGATCAAACCTTCTTCAATTGGAATCCTTTAAATGAAACTTTTCAAGGCTTAAATAATTATATTTTCTAAAAATATGTGATTTTAGCAAAAATCAGGGTCTCCCAAAAAGTGTAAACCACTATTGTGGCAGCACCCTATGAAAAGCTATACATTTTGAATTTTAACCATGGATGGCATAGTTTGAATCATATGGAATTTCATAAAAAATTATGTGCATGGAAGATTATTAGAAGATAACATCATATAATTTTTATTTTGTAATATGAAAAGTTCTACGTTTTAAATTATAATCACAACTAGACCCAATCTGAAACCTTCTAGAGAAACCCACACTCCTAATTTAGGAAAGGAAATATTCCTATCAAATGGTTTCTTTTGTAAAAATGGACTTCTTACACCTAGAGTAACAAAAAATTTGGAAAAACTTTGTTCATATAATTTTCATTGTGCTTATTCCTTGTTAAATCATCACCAAATCAAGAAATTTATGTTATGCAGAAGGTAGCTCACCACCTCAATAGTTGTTAAGGACCTCCTTGACATTAAATATTTATTATTTTTATTTAGTTCCTTGTGCTTCTAGTCATAGATGAAAATTGTAGCTTTTTTTGTTTGCAAGGTCTATACTTGGTTATTATTGTCTAATTTGTTGTCTCTAGTGTGTTACATAGATCTCTTTGTTAACTTAATATAATTTTATTTTGATAGAATTTTTTATGTTTAATATTTCAAGTATTATGTATGGTATGTGATTAGCTCTATAAAGACCTCCTTGACATTAAATGTTTACTATTTTTTTTTAGCTCCTTGTGCTTCTGGTCATAGACAAAAAATGTAGTTTGTTGTTCTTGCAAATTGTACTTGGCAAAGGAATTTTTTTTTTTCATTTCTCTTCTCTATAAGAGATATTTTTTAGTGCAAATAAAAAATTTTGGTTCCATGAAGTCAAATCAAGGGTTGTGCTTGATTAGGAATCATGATACACATTTTTTACAGTTACTGCCCCATCCCAGGAGAGTAAACTCTTCCTATGTCTCTCCTTAGTGTTTCCTTTTTTCTTCCTTTCTTTAGCCTCCAACTTGGAATTCTCTTGATTACAAGAACAGAGGCATCAAGGCATGGTGTTGCATCATGAATAGTTAATTTAACAAGATGCTCTTTTGACCATTTTTTTCCTTGATTCAATACTTCTAAGAAACAAGTAGAATTTTCTTTTTGATTGCTATGTGATGATTCCATGATATATTCCTTCCTTTATCTTGTGCAATGTTTTCCCCTTGTTATTGTTGTATTATTGATTTAGGGTTGATAATTTGAAAAAACCACCAAGGAAGCCTTATATCATAACTATTAATGCTTTTCCATTGCTGAAAATTAAGTCCTAAATTTTTGGCTACGGAAAACCCCTTCCAAATTGCCACTCACTACAAAATCAAGAAAATATTATATCCATAAATAGTTAGTTGCCCCTTTTATTGTGGTAATTGGTTTACAAGTACTTTGAAGCTTCCATTATCTTGACTCATCTATTTCTTAAACTTGAATAATAGATATTATTGAGAATGTCTCAAATTTCTATAAGTCATGTGTTGTACAATTATAGTTCATGATGTCTCAATCCTTAAATAATGATTAATCTATGCTAGAACAACCAATGTGGATGTAGAATTGTTTGTGTAGATTAGGGTAGAATTTAGTGAATAAGCATGAATCAATAATAGCAACCACCAAACTACCTAATTCAATCTATGAAGAACCTAATCCAACAATGAAGTACAAATGACAATAGAAATCACAAATAATGAAGTAATAATACTCAATCTCTATGCCAACGTTGAATCATCTCCATTGCTCTTTTCCATTTTGCTTTGTTTGTTCTCAAATAAGTAGTATGTAACTTGTATGATGAGCTTAATGTTGATGCAAGATAGCTAGATCTCAGGATAGAAAAACTTCAAAGATTGTGGTTAGGTTTGAAATAAAGGTGATGGCTTGCTTTTATAGAAATCCTAATTCAAATGAAGGGCGAGGATTTATTGATGAGGTATGATGATCAATGGATGAGATTAATTGAGACAAGGATATGGAAGAATGGACCAAAACTCAAAAAGTTAGTTGAGATTTAGGGCTTGGATAAGAAGAAATTCAAATTAAATAATGATAGCAATTATTTAATTTAAAGGAGGGAAAATGAATATTTAAATAATTGAAAATAATTATTTAATTATAGAAGAAGGTGGGGTGTTAAAATATTAAATAATTAAAACAATTATTTGATAAAAGGAGGGAAATGATAAATAATTAAATAATTAAAAATAATTATTTAATTATGGAGATAAGAAAATGATAAATAATTACATAAATAAGAATTTATTTAATTATGGAGGGAAAAGACTAATGAATAATTAAATAATTAAAATAATTATTTAATTATAGAGAAAAATGGAAATAAATAATTCAATAAATATGAATTTATTTAATTATGAGAAGAAAAAGATAAATTAGTGATGTAATTTATATAAATTAATCAAAAGAAGAATAAACTAAAGTGAATTAATTAAATAATTAAGAATTATTTAATTTATAGAGGAATATGACATTAGACAATAATTAAATAATTAAAATTATTTAATTATGTATAGAAGAAGGAAAATTAGTGATAAAATGTTACTTGCAGGCTTGGGACATTTTTTAGTGTCTGTACATTTTTCCCCTCTTTGATACAATGTGATTCTAAGTGTTGTGTCAAAGAATAATCATGAAAATCGGCTCAAAACTTGCCCCAATGTGCTTTGACAGTCACAAGATAGAATGATGCCCACTTTAGAAAATTGACAAAAAAATTTAAAAAATGAAAAATTTGCAAGTTTATGTTAGGTTCACCAAATGTAGATCGAGGTAGAATTCGGGGAACAAGCATGAATCAATAATAGCAACCACAAAACTACCTAATTCAAGCTATGAAGACCATAATTCAACAATGAAGCACAACTGACAATACATATCACAAATAATGAAGCAATAATACTTAATCTCTATGCCAAAGTTGAATCATCTCCATTGCTCTTCTCCATCTTTCTTTCTTTGTTCTCAAATATGTAGTATGAAACTTGTATGATGAGCTTGATGTTGATGCAAGATAGCTAGGTCTCAGGATAGAAAAACTTCAAAGACTGTGGTTAGGTTTGAAATGAAGGTGATGGCTTGCTTTTATAGAAATATCAATTCAAATGAAGGGCAAGGTTTCAATGATGAGGTATGATTGATCAATAGATGAGATTAATTGAGACAAACATAAGGAAGGACATACCAAAACTCAAGAAGTTAGTTGAGATTTAGGGCTTGGATAAGAAGAAATTAAAATTAAATAATGATAGAAATTATTTAATTTAAAGGAAATTTAAAAAATAATTTTCTCATTTAATCAAATATTAAAAGTATGATCTAGAACCAAAAGTAACATAATATTAATGTGGGAACAACTAGGAGATATCATGCAGGGCAGGCAGAGCAAGTCAAGTGGGAAAGGAAATTTTGAATCTTTAGAGGGCACTAAGGGTTCTGAGGATGACAGTGAGGCAGATGGGAGGTGTGTTCTGGCTGGGCTCCCTCTTCCTTGTGCTTGGGTCATAGTCGTGGTTGCTCCTGCTGCGGTGGATGATGTTTCTCTTTATTCTCTCCGTGAGAGGCCTCTTTTGGATTATTTTGGTGGTCCCTCTTGCTGTATGCGGATGGAGGAGGGAATTCTGCTGGACTGGTGGTTGGAGGTGGGCATTCTTCAAGGTTGTTCCTCTGCTCTGAGGCCCCTGTCTTGGTTGATCTTGGCTCTTGGAGTGCCTACTTCTTCTAGTTACTCCTTGGATGTTTCTCGTCCTTAGGTTATCTTTTTCGGCCATTTTTGGTTTCCAAATGGCTGTTGGGCTTTCATGCTTATCTTTTTTATTTGGAACCTAGTTTGGGTCTTTGGCCCCTGTTATGGTGTGGCATTGCTACTTGGGTTGGGAGGTTTTCCTCTTTCTGCCTTGATGGATGTGGTGTGAGTCTGCTCTAGTGTGCATTGGTGTATAATCTTTTGAGAGAAAATGTCTCCTATTTTCTTATGCTCTTGGTTTTCCCCTGTGTTTGATGTTGCTTCTCTTTAGTGTATGAGGGTTGGTGTCTTGGTTTGACTCCTCTCTATGTGTGGGTTTTTAGTTCTCCAGTTGGGAGTTCATTTTTTGGTGGTGGGTATTCTTTCTGTCTTCTGGTGATTTTCTTTCATTTGCACCATGTCGAGGTTTGTGTTGGGTGTACCTCAAGAGGTTGTTCTTCAATGTTTATTTTGCTTTGGGGGTTGTTGTGGAGTGGTTTTTTTCCCTCCCTGTTGTTGCTAGAAGTGTGTGTGTCTAGAAGGAAATGAAAGTTCTATCTTAGTTTGGCTAGTTTGGATCCCCTTATGGGCTATCTTGGTTGGGTGGATTTCCATGTTTTATTCTTGGACCCAAATTTTCTCTTTGGAGAAGGATCTCTCTACATGTTCTTTGTACAAGTTCTAGTGTGTTGGGATGGTGTTGGTTCAACATTATTCAGTGGTGCCCCTCTTGCTGAAGTTGTTCTTGGGTTCTTTGGAGGTTTGGTGGACTGGGTGGTTTTTAGAGTTCATTTTGATGACCCAGATGCTTTTCCTGCTAGCACTTGCTAAGCTCTTTTTTTCTACTACAGTCTTAGTCTTCTCTATAAATACTGGGTCTTATTTTGAGGTGGAAGCCTCTCCTATAGAGGAGGAGTCCTCTCCTTTTGTGGGTGAGGTGTATTTTGTGGTTGAATGCTCTCTTCTGCATCTCCCATTGAGGCGGATCCCATTCCTATTTAGGTGGAGTGTTGGTTTGCTAGTGTTGTTTGGCTATTGTGGGAAGGATGAGCTTGTTTTTTTCTCCTATAGAGGTGGAGAGAATTGTTGGCTTTTGTGGGACATGATTGGAGCCTTGAGTGTGTGTGAGGTCTTCTCCTATAGAGATGGAGAGGGAGTGTTGTTGGGCTCTATTTTTTCTGCCCTTGTGGCAGTCTATGACTTGGTTGTTTCTTCCAGTGGTTTGAAGAGTTTGAGTATCTGGAATGATTGGTTTGTTATTGCCTAGCTATTACAAGCATTTTTTATGGGTTTAAGGTCCTTGCCAAAACCTATTTGTAAAGGGTTGACGATCCCTTCAAAACCTTTGGCTTTGAGATCCATGTAAAATCTTGTTTTTGTGTTTGGCAACTGGTTTTGTCTTTGTTTGGCTGCTAGTTGCACTAAACTATTCTTTGGGCAGCATGATTTTCCTAGTTTCGTTTTTGGGTCCCTTCAAAACCTAATGGTTTCGGGTCCATTCAAAACCTATTTGTAAATGGTTTTAATTCCATTCAAAACCTATTTTTCCCTCTAATCATAACATAATATTAATCTGAATTTTTATGTGAATTTATTTGAATGTGAACTTTAATGTGAATCTGTTGAATGCAATCTTTGAAAACATAAGAAATGGAACAAAAATAAAATCAGAGAAATCAAGCACATATAAGAGATGAATAGAACATACAAATAAGGACAAGATGAGAGGAAGAAGGCCACAAAAATTTGAGGAAGAGAAGATCAGAGTCAACTTCAAAATTCCACATTTCATTACATGGCCAAACCATATTGAAATAGACAAGAAGAAGTTGTGAATAACAACCAAGGAAAGGAAGGCCCAAAAAAACCTATAAACCTACAAGTGAATAATGGGGGTTAGAATACAAGGCAGCCAAAAAACCAAACCCTCAAAAACAAACCAAAGGAGAAGGATTGGAAAAAAAGAGAAAGAAAACGAACTCTCTGATCCATTGCAAAAAAGGATAATGAAATCCCTAAAAAAGAGAAATCAAGTGCAACAATTGAAATTGATGTCTAGGAAGAAACAAAGGAAGATGTAAACATTTTGGAAGATTTGGCCATAATCTACAGAATTATTAGACCACGAAAGAGAAGAAAACAAATATAAGATTGGGCTCACTTGAGCATAAAATAAAATCATGGAATTCCTCCCAAATGGTTTCTTCACTATGGTCTTTCTCTCTATAGAAAATAGAGATGAGGCCTTGGCTCAAAGGACATGGGAAATGGAAGGACATCCCATCTACACTCAGAAATGGGAAACCAATTTCAATCCTCAACTTCACACATCATATTTAGAAGAAAATTGGATCAGGTTATACAATCTACCGCTTGAATTCTGGTCTGAGGAATGCTTGGAGAAGATTGGAAGATCATTGGGAGCACTAGTGTAGATAGATGTTCCTCTGCTTCAAGAAAATTTCTATCTTTGTGCAAGAATCAGGATAACAACAATAAAAGAAATGTTGGATCTCAGTTGTGTTCATGGTTTGTCCTTGATGAAAAAATCTTTGATCCTTATGATTTATAATGGCACTTCCTTGATGTCTCTTGGATTTTACAGAAAGTTATTTGTTATGCTTTAATTTCATGGTGATGAGAATTCTGGTTCAAGTTATGAATGCTATCTCTTTGACTGACAGAGTTTGGAAGATGGTTTCTTTGTCAGGATGGTTCTTTTTGCATATCACAGGTATTGGTTGTTTCTCACTCGGGCTTACACATATCGGCATGAGTATGGCAGGGTCTCCCCGATCCACTTTGAAATGTCTGAGTTGCCTATCGGCAAGACATTTCTGATGTTATGTCGATTGAATTTAACATTCTGACAGCTTTTGGCGTGACATTGTTCATGGTCTTGGCGACAAAAGAAAAATCTTTATCGGCATGAGCCAGAGGTCTTCGGTATAATGTTTCATCGAACATGTTATGTCTTATCGACCCACTTCAGAATGAGCATATCGGCAAAGGAAATCGTCCTCGGGGTAATGTCATAGGGAGTCTTTCTTGTCTTACCGACTCGTGCTCAAAAGGTTTTATCTTTTTTTCAGGAGGAGTCTCACCGAACTACTCTTTGAGAGAACTTCGGCCAAACTAAGCGGTATCGGGTTGAGGTCTTGGCAATTTCACCTGGTCTCACTGACTAGTGCATGGGGAAGTCTATCGGCAAAAGTTTTGGCGTCGTTATATGCTCTTGGCGAATTCGACTTGTTACACTGACCGAAAACATGAAGGTAGTCTCTTCGGCAAGAGATAAGGTTTTTAGCGAGAGGTCTCAGCGAGTGACCTTCAGTCTCGCCGATGGAACATAAAAGGAACTTTGCCGGCATAGGTCTTATCTTGTCTCAGGGACTTGGTGAATAATTTTTTTCAGTATGTCAAAGCTTTTTCTCCAAGAGGTCTCCCCAAAGGTTGTATGTTACAGCGATTGTGAATAAAACTAAAGGGAATCTCGGTAAGAAGTTTCCTCCTGTCTCAGCGAAAGAATGAAATACTAAGGAAGACCATCGGCGTAGCATGTTGTATTTCATATATCTTCTCTCTGAATCTTATGTGTCACAGCGAAAGCGAATTGAATGTTTGGCAACGTTAAAGTTGCCTTCGGAATAACGTGTCATTGATGGAAATAAAAAGGTTTAGGGAAAAAATTTTGAGCTTATTCTTTTTGGCTGGGTATCGAACCCTAGCCTGGCCACCATCATGAGTGTTTATGTTTCTGTTGTTGCTGTCTGTAACGGTTCTTACAGAGGTTTATGGAAGGTTTATTTGGTGCATTTCTGACTGGAAGCTCGACAGTGGATAATGGAGCCATGGGAGTTACAAATCTTTCTGGTATTTTTATTTATGCATTTCATACTACGCATATTAACTTATTATCACAATATTTTCTTTAACTGCTTTCTGCATCTCTATGACAAATGATGCCCTGGCTGAGTCTTTCATACATTAGATGTTATTATTTTTTGTGGTGGGCAGTTGTGTGTTTTATGCAGAGAAATGATCTCACATGTTTTAGATTTGTTGAGAATGGCTCTTGCTGGGTTGGTTGTTCTACCGTTACTCTTGAAGACAGTTACCTATCTAGCATGTAAATCAAGATGTATATATAGAAGCATAAAACTTAGTTTTATGTTCGACTATTGATGTAATTCTGAGATTATCATTCCTTGGCTGTATAAAATATATGGATAAAACTTTGCAATAAAAATCTATATAACAAGATGCAGAGATTGTGAGTTTCTTCTCTATGAGGTATTTTAGGGATTCAGTTATTGAATCTTTAAGGTATTATGTAGATGAGAAAACAAAGAGATATGTGCTTAACTGAAAACAGAGAAACCCTCTGAATCATTATTATTGTTCAAAACATAATTTGAGGGGTTGGTACTCCTTGAGATAGATATCTCTAAATGAGGGGTTGGTGCTCCTTGAGTGGGTGCTCAAAAATCAGCCTATAAGGCATTGTGAACAGTTGATTATAAGATTAAGCCAGGAAGGAATTTAGGGAGTGGTTTTTATACCCTAGGAGGGTTTTCCACTCGGAAAAATATTGTGTCTCTTTGTTCTTCTGTGTTCTTTTTGTTTTACTATGCTGTTGTTGTTTCTGTTCACTGTTGAGTTATTACTTTTCTCAATTCTGTTTATGAATGATTACATTCAACTCATGAATGCATTAATCAGAGTAATATTGAGAACAAATCTGTGATATTTTTTGAATTTTTTGAAAAATTGGTCAAATATGTTAAGACACTGATTCACCCCCCCTCTCAGTGTCATTTTAACTCCAACAATTGGTATCAGAGTATAGGGTCCTCTGATTGGTTTAATTACCTTGGATTGATCTTGGTCTTGGATTCTGTTTTTAATGGCACATTCTCAAGAAGGTGCCTATGTAACCAGAGATCCGTTATTTGATGGAACAGATTATGTGTTCTAGAGAATAAGAATGGAAGCTTTTCTTGTTTCTTTTGATGTTGATGTTTGGAGCATTGTTTTAGAAGATTACAATGTACTAGCCACTATTCCCACTAATGATGCTGAGAAAAAGAATTATGAAACAAATTCCAGAGCTAAGCATTCCATCTTGTGTAGATTAACTAAAGATGTGTTCATTAAAGTCATGCATTGCAAATCTGCTCATGGAATCTGGGAAAAACTTGAAACTATATATCAAGGGAATGAGAAAGTCAAACTGTCAAAAATCATTACTCTCAAACATTAGTTTGAGGAGTTGAAAATGAAGGATGATGAGAAAGTGGTTGGATATTTCCTAAGAGTTGATGAAGTTGTCAATGGAATGAAAGGTCTAGGTCAAGAGGTTAATGAATTTGATGTAGTCACAAAATTTGTTAGGTCCTTACCATCTAAATTTGAATCTAAGGTTTCAGCCCTAGAAGAAAAGAAACACTTTGATATGCTTACCTTAGATAGCCTGCAAGGAATATTTACTGCCTATGAAATGAGAACTAGCAAAAACAATTCAACAGGAAAAGAAGCTTCCTTTAACTCTGAAAAGAAAGAAAAAGTCGATGTCAGTGAATCAGAGTTGTCTGATTCTAAAGAATCTTATTTTGTTAGAAGATTTAAAAAGGGATCAGGAAAATATAAGGGAAAACTTCCCTTTAAATGTTTTAACTGTGGCAAAATAGGTCACTTTGCTGCAAAGTGTCCCTATGATGATCATATCTATGACAACGAGACAACTAAAATACAACCTAAGAAGAAGGCTTTCAAACCTAAACGAAACTTCAATTTTAAAAAGAAGAAAAGTCTCTTTAGTAAGGATGAATCTGATATTGAGTCTGAAGACTCATCAGCTGATTAAGTCAAAACTTTGTTCATGGCTGAATTTACTTAGCAAAATGATTCTAACACCTTTGACACTGAAGAAGGTGAAGTAGATCTTGAAAGTGAGCTAAAATGTGCTCTTCAAGAGGTCAAAAAGCTCAAAAAACAAGTTCTTACTAAAGAACATAAACCAGATCAAGAATTGACCTCTCTGAAAACTCAGCTTGAAGAAGCTAAAAGAGTTGAAGTCTGTCTTAGAGAGACTGTAAGCTGCAAAGATCATGAAATTCAAAAACTAGAACAAGAAGTAGTCCTTCTTAGGAAGGAAATTGAAAAATATGAAAGCACTCTAAAACTGAATGAGATGTTTAGCAAACAAAAGGTGTATAAAGATAAATCTGGTGTTGGTTTTGAAAAGGGTGAATGCTCAACTGACAAAGCAAAACAAAACCCCTCTTCTGAAGTAAAAAATTCAAGTTCAAATCACTCAGAATCTGGTAAGGATCATGCTAATTTTTTTAAAGGTAATATACCTTCATACAATGTCAATTCTTTTTACTATGGTTATTGCTTTTTCTACAACAAATTTGGTCATAAGGTGAGCACTTGTAGGCTTATGAATTCTAGAATACCCAGGTTTGGTCTTAGGAAACACTATGGTTTTGATAGACAGATCAGATGTTTTAATTGCAATACTTTAGGACATTCTGTCAAACAGTGTAGAACTGATCTGCAATCTAAACAGCAAAAAATTAAAAAGGTTTGGAAACTTAAGACTGTCAACAACATTGAACAAACTATGTTGGTTCAAATTGCTTTTCATTCCAAGAAAAAGGACTTATGGGTCTTGGACAGTGGATGTTCTAACCATATGACTGGCGACAAGGATAAGTTTATAAAACTTGAAGATTATGTAGGTGGATATGTTAAGTTTGGTGATAACTCTGGTCTTCAAATTAAAGGTAGAGGTTCACTTCTTCTGAATGAAGACACTCCTATCTATAATGTGTACTATGTAGAAGGTCTCAAGCACAATCTTCTAAGTGTTAGTCAAATCTGTGATAGTGGTTATCATGTTCTTTTTAATTCGCAGGGATGTGAGATTAAGAACAAGCTTGGAAAGGCTGTTGCAGCTGGTAGGAGGACAAAAGGAAATGTATATAATCTCCTTGACTCATCTTGCAATGACAATATTCAAGGTATGTGTCTAATGGGCCAAATTGAAGAGAGCTGGTTATGGCATAAAATATTAGGACACATAAACTTTGAAAATCTAGTTAGAATCAGTAAGAATCAGAATGTTAGAGGTTTACCAATTCTTAACAAGCCAGAAAATTTTGTGTGCAAAGAATGATTTAAGTGGTAAACAAACTAAAATCAGCTTCAAGACAAAAGAACATTCTTCTTCAAAACCTTTACAGCTTGTGCATACTGATTTATGTGGACCAACTAGAACAAGGTCTATTAATGGTGAAAAATACTTTATGCTTTTTGTAGATGATTATACTAGAATGGTTTGGGTCACATTTCTTAAGCACAAATCAGAAGCCTTTGAAAGGTTCAAAATCTTTCATAAAATGGTTGAAAAGGAATCTGATCTGAAACTCAAATGCCTTCGATCAGACAAAGGAGGTGAGTTCACCTCTCAAGAGTTTATTGATTACTATGAACAACACGATATTAAAAGGCAGTATGCTGCAACTAAAACACCTCAACAAAATGGGGTAGTTGAACGTAAAACAGAACTGTAAAAGAAATGGCTAGAACCATGCTAGATGAAGCTAAATTGTCTGATATGTATTGGGAAGAAGTTGTTCATACAACTGTATACATTTTGAATAGAGTGTAGCTTAGGGTGAAATCTAAACACACTCCTTATGAACTGTGGTTTGGAAAAACTGCTTCTGTCAAATACTTTAAAATTTTTGGAAGTAAGTGTTTTATCAAAAAGGATGATGATAATCTTGGAAGCTTTCAATCCAAAAGTGATGAGGGTATCTTTTTGGGATACTCAACTCACAGCAAAGCTTATAAATGTCTCAACAAAAGGCTTAATAATATTGTTGAAGTTGTTAATGTAAAATTTGATGAAAGACCACATTTGAATGCAGAATCTTTGCAAAATAATGAGAAAGAAGAACTTGAATTTGAAATAATTTTTGAAGGATCTGGAACAGCAAAGTCTATTGCTGAATTAGCAAGCCCTAAAAATGAAAATGCAAGTCTTGAAAAGGTTGCATCAAATGCTCCTTCAAAAACTCTAGCTATATACCACCCCAAAGATCAGATTATTGGGGATAAAAATGCAGGAGTTCAAACTAGAAGAAAGGCTGTGGAATCTGATGAAAAGGCACAAATTGCTTTCTGTCTAGTTACTCAGTTTGAGCCTAAATTTTTTAATGAATCTCTCATAGACTCATGTTGGCTTAATGCTATGCAGGAAGAAATTGATCAGATTGAGAAAAATCAGACTTGGGAGTTAGTCCCAAGACCAGATGACAAAAATGTCATTGGAGGTAAATGGATATACAAAAACAAGGTTAATGAAAATGGTAATGTTATTCACAATAAAGCAAGATTTGTCTACAAAGGCTATGCTCAACAAGAAGGTATTGATTTTGGTGAAACCTTTGCACCTGTTGCTAGACTAGAATCTATCATAATATTCTTGGCTTATTCTGTTTACAAAAACTTTACTATTTATCAAATGGATGTCAAAACTACTTTTTTGAATGGCTATTTAGATGAAGAGGTCTATGTTGAACAGCTTGAAGGATTTATATGCAAAGATAATCCTAACCATGTTTACAGGTTGAAAAAGGCTCTCTATGGCTTAAAACAAGCACCTAGAGCTTGGTACTCTAGGTTGGACAGTCACTTAATTTCTAATGGCTTTGTTAGAGGAGGTGTAGACAGTAATCTTTATGTTAAAACTGAAGGTTCTGATATTTTAGTTGTTGAAATTTACGTTGATGATACTATCTTTGGCTGCAATAATGTCACTTTGAGTAAAAAATTCTCTCAGATAATGGAATTTGAGTTTGAAATGTCAATGTTAGGAGAATTAAACTACTTTATGGGTCTTCAAATCTCTCAATGTCAGAATGGAATATTTCTTTCTCAATCCAAATATGCTAGAGAGATGCTTAAGAAATTTCAAACGAATGAATGCCATCCAGTTAGCACTCCTATGGTTACTAGTTGCAAACTTACTAAGGTTGATGATTCTCCTGATACAAATCAAACAAAATATAGATCAATGATCGACAGTCTCTTATATTTAACTGCCTCTAGACCTGACATTATGCAAGCAGTTTGCATTGTTGCACGTTTTCAGGCATCACCTAAAGACTCTCATGTTACTGCTGTTAAACAAATCTTTAGATACATTCAGGGCACTCTTGATTATGGTCTTTGGTATCCTAGGAGCAATGATTTCTCTTTGATTGCTTATACTGATGCTGACTGGGCAGGTTTTTTGGATGATAGGAAAAGCACTAGTGGTGCTGCATTCTTTATTGGTGATCTTTTAGTGGCATGGCATAGCAAGAAACAAGTATCTGTCTCTCTTTCTACTGCTGAAGCAGAATACATTGCTGCCACTTCATGTTGTACTCAAGTTCTGTGGATGAGTCAGACTCTTTCAGATATGGGTATTGATGTTTCTAAACCTGTTTCCATTCTTTGTGATAATACTAGTGCGATAAATATTTCAAAAAATCCTGTTATGCACTCTCGCACGAAACATATTGCTATTAAGTTTCATTTTCTTCGAGAAAAGGTTTTGGCTAATGAAGTTTGCTTATAGTTTGTTGGTTCACAAGATCAGGTGGCTGACATTTTCACTAAGCCCTTAGCAAAAGAGCTATTTGAAAGGCTGAGACTTCGATTGGGACTTATCTCTCAATCATTACTTCATTGAATCTCCGAGCTACTGCTTAGGGGGAGCATGTTATATGTTTTGATTCACTTACAACCCTCCTACAATTTTGGTTGCTGCACTACTACTTTTTTTTTGCAGCTGTTTCTCATGATATTTTGGTTGGCTTCTCAGTTGTGTTTCATGGCAATGCACATTCTTCTCTTCTATTCTTTGTCATTGAGGAAAAAAGGGGGAGAGTCATTTGTGTTTTTCCATCAAGGACAAAGGGGGAGTTTTTTGGATCTCAGTTGTGTTTATGGTTTTTCCTTGATGACAAAATCTCTGATCCTTATGATTTATAATGGCACTTCCTTGATGTCTCTTGGCTTTTACAGAAATTTATTTGTTATGCTTTAATTTCATGGTGATGAGAATTTTGGTTCAAGTTATGAATGCTATCTCTTTGACTGACAGAGTTTGGAAGATGGTTTCTTTGTCAGGATGGTTCTTTTTGCATATCACAGGTATTGGTTGTTTCTCACTCGGGCTTACACATATCGGCATGAGTGTGGCAGGGTCTCCCCGATCCACTTTGAAATGTCTAAGTTTCCTATCGGCAAGACATTTCTGATGTTATGTTGATTGAATTTAACATTCTGGCAGCTTTCGCTGTGACATTGTTCGTGGTCTTGGCGACAGAAGAAAAATATTTATCGACATGAGCCAGAGGTCTTCGGTATAATGTTTCATCGAACATGTTATGTCTTACTGACCTGCTTCAAAATGAGCATATCAGCAAAGGAAATCATCCTCGGGGTAATGTCATAGTGCATCTTTCTTGTCCTACCAACTCGTGCTCAAAAGGTTTTATCTATTTTTTGGGAGGAGTCTCACCGAACTACTCTTTGAGAGAACTTCGGCCAAACTGAGCGGTATCGGGCTGAGGTCTTGGCAATTTCACTTGGTCTCACGACTAGTGCATGGGGAAGTCTATCGGCAAAAGTTGTGGCATCATTATATGGTCCTAGAAAATTTGACTTGTTACACCGACCGAAAACATGAAGGTAGTCTCTTCGGCAAGAGATAGGGTTTTCGGCAAGAGGACTCAATGAGTGACCTTCGGTCTCACCGATGGAACATAAAGGAACTTTGTCAGCATAGGTTCTATCTTGTCTCAGCGACTCGGTGAATAAAGTTTTTCAGTATGTCAAATATTTTTCTCCAAGAGGTCTCCCCTAAGGTTGTATGTTACAGTGATTGTGAATAAAACTAAAGGGCATCTTGGTAAGAAGTTTCCTCCTGTCTCAGCGAAAGAATGATATACTAAGGAAGACCATCGACGTAGCATGTTGTATTCGATATGTCTTCTCTCTGAATCTGATGTGTCACAGCGAAAGCGAATTGAATGTTTGGCAACATTAAAGTTTCCTTTGGAATAGCGTGTCATCGATGGAAATAAAAAGGTTTAGGGAAAACTTTTTGAGCTTATTCTTTTTGGCTGGGTATCAAACCCTAGCCTGGCCACCATCATGAGTGTTTACGTTTTTGTTGTTGCTGTCTGTAACGGTTCTTACAAAGGTTTATGGAAGGTTTATTTGGTGCATTTCTGACTGGAAGCTCGACAGTGGATAATGGAGCCATGGGAGTTACAGATCTGTCTGGTATTTTTATTTATGCATTTCATACTGCACATATTAACTTATTATCACAATATTTTCTTTAACTGCTCTCTGCATCTCTATGAAAAATGATGCCTTGACTGAGTCTTTCATACATTAGACTTTATGATTTTCTGTGGTGGGCAGTTGTGTGTTTTATGCAGAGAAATGATCTCACATGTTTCAGATTTGTTGAGAACGGCTCTTGCTGGGTTGGTTGTTCTGCTGTTACTCCTGAAGACAGTTACCTATCTGGCATGTAAATGAAGATGTATATATAGAAGTAGAAAACTTAGTTTTCTGTTCGACTGTTGATGTAATTCTAAGATTATCATTCCTTGGCTGTATAAAACATATGGATAAAACTCTGCAATAAAAATATGTATAACAAGATGCAGAGATTGTGAGTCTCTTCTCTATGAGGTATTTTAGGGATTCAGTTATTGAATCTTTAAGGTATTTTGTAGATGAGAAAACAAAGAGATATGTGCTTAACTAAAAATAGAGAAACCCTCTGAATCATTATTATTGTTCAAAACATAATTTGAGGGGTTGGTACTCCTTGAGATAGATATCTCTAAATGAGGAGTTGGTGCTCCTTGAGTGGGTGCTCAAAAATCAGCCTATAAGGCATTGTGAATAGTTGATTATAAGATTAAGCCACGAAGGCATTTAGGGAGTGGTTTTTATACCCCAGGAGGGTTTTCCACTTGGAAAAATATTGTGCCTCTTTGTTCTTCTGTGTTCTTTCTGTTTTACTATGTTGTTGTTTATGTTCACTGTTGAGTTATTACTTTTCTCAATTCTATTTATGAATGATTACATTCAACTCATGAATGCATTAATCAGAGTAATATTGAGAACAAATCTGTGATATTTTTTGAAGTTTTTGAAAAATTGTTCAAATCTGTTAAGACACTGATTCACCCCCCCCTCTCAGTGTCATTTTAACTCCAACAAGAAATCCCCAAGGAGATACATCTCAAATCCAAAGTGGGGATCTGCAAATAGGAAATTGAAATCAAGGAAAAAATAGCTCCAAGTCAAAAAAAGGTTCCAAGAGGAAACAAAACAAAAAATGAAAAGGATCTCCCAAAGACCAAGCAGGTATGGAGAAAAAAGGAGCTCAGCAAATTAGATGGGGAAAGCAGGACTCCAAGCCTCAAGGAAACCCCTTATACAAATAAAAAATATATATATAAGGAATGAGGTAAATGAGACTTATGATATATGCATAAAAACTCCTTCAGTTTCAAGTCTCGAGTCAATAATCAAGTCATAGATAAGGAAGCAAAATCCCACAAATAGGTGGGGGAAGCCATTGTTCAAAAACCAGAATGGGAGACCTCCATGCATTTGAAGATGATTCCTAGTATACAAGCAACGGAAGGTACATGATGCTTCTCTTCAAAGAGTGAGAATGAAGAATTTGATGAGCTTGACATAATTGAGAACAAAAGCATGACACAAAAAATCGCACAATTTCTGGATTTTCCAAAGAAAAACAAAAAGAAGAAAGGGAGAAAATCAAAGAAGCAAATTAGGGAGGAGCTTTCTCATGAAAAAGGTTTTAAAAGTATCAGGAACTTTCTCCAAGACATTAAGGGAGCAAAGCACTCCCAACAAGAAGAACCATGAAGCTCACTACATGGAACATTAGGGGATTAAATGCCCCTAATTAAAGGGGTATGATCAAATGCCAAATCAAAAAGGCAGACAGAAACATCATTCTCCTAGAAGAAACTACTTGATCGAGGATGAAATCAAAAACATCTTACATATCTTTGGATGGGAGGAGGCCTGCTCCAAAGCCTTTGGAACAATAGGAGGACTAGACATACTTTGGAAAAATAATTCAATCAGTGTGAATATAATTGAAAAGAAACCAAATTGGATGATGTGTAACATCAAGGGTGTAAAGAGAAGTAAATGATTCTATCTTTTCAATATCTATGGGCCTACCAGGAATGGTGAGAAAGAGAAATTATGGAACACCTTGAGTCAAAAAATTTCTCAAATAGATATTAAAAGAATAATTATAGGGGGATATTTCAATATAGTATTGAGAATAGAGGAGAAATGGGGTGGAAATAGAATTACATCTCCTTCAATTATGGCCTTTGGTCTTTTCCTCCGCTGAAATAATCTAATAGATGCACCCACCAAGAATGGTGTTTATACTTGGTCAAATAGGTGGAATGGATAATGTTGTATAAAAAAAAAGTTAGACAAGTTTATTTATTCTCAAGAATGGTTGGAAGGAGACCAAACCATAGAGACATAAATTCTCCCATTGGTCAGGCCAGACCATTATCCAGTCAAATTATCAATAATAGGGGATGATAATAACTCAAATTCATATTTCAAAATGGAAAAAATGTGGTTTAAAAGGGATGATCTAGTACAAACAATTGGCCAATGGTGGAAAGAGGCCCCTAAATAAAGTGGGACCAAAAGTTTCACCTTTATGTGCAAATTGAAGTACATTAAGAAAAATATACAAAATTGGAATAAGACAGTCTTTAAAAATATCTTCTTAGAAAAAGAGAGATTGTAAGAAGAATTGTCATTACTTAATAATAAAGTTGTTAAAAAAGGCATGTTCTAAGAAGACTACCTAAAAGAGAAAACACTAATGGAAGAATACAAAGAAATCTTGGCTAGGGAAGAGGAGTATTGGTGGAATAAATCAAGGGAGGTGTGGCTAATAGAAAGGGATGCAAATACAATGTTTTTTCATAACACATCCAAAATCAAAAAGGCCCAAAAGACAATATCAAGCATTCAATCTACAAGAGTCTTGATCCAAGAGAAGAAAGGTATTGAGGAAGAGGTAGTTAAATTTTACATAAGGTTTTTAGCACCAAAAGGTGACCAAGAAGTTTTGAATGACAACAAAATTATAGCCAACATTCCCAAATTAATTTCATCTGAGGACAATTTGATGCTAATTGAACCCTTCACCAAAGAAGAGATAAAGCAAGCAACTTTTCAGCTCCATCTAGATAAAGCTCCTGGTCCTGATGGGTACCCAACTTTCTTTTACCAAAAATGTTGGCACATTATAGAAGATGAGGTATGGGAATCAATGGAAGACTTCAGAAAACATAAAAGGTTTGTAAAAGACTTAAATAACACTATGGTAGTACTTTTACCAAAAAAAGAAGTGTCATCCTAGCTAATGAAGTTGTCCATACAATAAACAAAGAGATAAATCAAAGCTTGATTATAATGTTGGATATTAGAAAAGAATATGATAAGGTAAAGTGGATACTAGTGATCAGAATCATGGAGAAGTTTGGATTCTACCAAGAATGGCTACAAATGATATTTCAGTGTATCTCCTCAACAAGATACTCAATATTGTTAAACAATACTCCATGTGGCTTCTTCCAAAGTTTCAATGGGATAAGGCAGGGAGATCCAATCTCCCCTTTTCTCTTTGTTATAATGATCGAAGCCCTGAGGTGGCACATTGCCTCTAAGCAAGAACAAGGTCTTTGGAGAGGCTTGCAAATTGCACAAGGGGTAGAAGCTCTAACTCACCAGCAATTCGCAGATGACACATTGTTATATGGGGAAGCTACCATTCAAGAGGGAAAAAAAAAGAGAATTCTTGCAAGAATACATAAATGTCTCGAGAAAACAAATAAATATGGAAAAATCCAAAATTTATTTCTTCCACACAAAGAAAGTCTTGCAAAGAAGAATAGCCAGAATCCTAGGTTATACTATTGATGAGATACCTTGCAAATATCTGGGAGTGCAATTATTCAAGGGAATAATTTGTACTACTTTATGGGAACAAATAAAAGAGAAATGTAATAATAAAGCCCTAAGTTGGAGGGGAAAATGGCTTACCTTAGCAGGAAGGATTGCAATGATTAAAGCGGTTCTATCAACAATCCCCATTTATTCAATGTCATGTATGCAACTAACTTCCAAAGCTGTAGCAGGGCTAGAAAGTATACTTCAACATTTTATGTGGGAAGGCTTAAATGAACAACATAAAATCCAACTAATCTGATGGGACAATGTAAGTCCTAGGAAGAAGGAGGAGCTGGTATAAGAAACTTAAAGATACAAAATGCATTCTTAGGGGCTAAGTTAGTCTAGAAAATATATCAGAATATGTCCCTACTATGGTGCAAAGTAATGCAGAAGAAATACCTAGACAACCCAAAACTAGAAAGGGTCTTGACAAAAGGAAATTCAAGAAATGGATCTCATATTTGGAATTTTATGCAAAGCTCAAGGAAAGTAATAATATATCACATAACATGGAAAATAACCAATAGGAAAAGGGCAGATTTATGGCAGGATTCATGGGGGCGGCTACAAACCACTAAAAGAATACCTAGAATTGGCACCCCATATCCACCTTATCAATAATAAATTTGGAAAAAATGTATAGGGGTATATCAGAAAGGATGCTAATGAGGTAAGTCAATGGTTGATCCCAAAAGACCTTCCCATGGATGAAGCAACAAAAAGGAAACTAGAAGAAATAATGCAAGAAAGGAAAGTAAGTCTGAATACTCAAGTAGACAAGATAATTTGGTATGGTGCTAAATTTGGATTTTACATGATCAAACTGGGTTATTAGATACAAATTAAGCAAGAAAGTGGTGATTGGCCCAAAAAACTATGTTGGGGAAAAGGGGTGCTTCCTAAGGCTGGGGCATTCACTTGGACAACACTACATGGAAGAATCCTAACAGGGGACAGATTAAAATCAATAGGAATCGAAGGTCCAAGAAAAATTGTAATGTGTTATATGAACGAAGAAGACTCAGACCACCTACTCCTAAATTATCCCTTCACAGAATATTGTTGGGACTAGTTACAAAACAAATTAGGATGGAAGACCTCGAGAAGTAACAATCTAAGGGACTTATTCACCAGCTGGCCTAACCTCAAAAAGGAATCTCTATGGGATCAAATATGGAAAATGACCCCCTCAATCTTGATATGGAACATATGGAAATAAAACAATAGAAGAATCATTCAGGATAAAGCTAAAAAGGTTGAAGAAATCATGCAAATCATTGAAATAAGCATAAAAAAATAGCTAAACTCTCGCATTAAGCTACAAAGGAAAACCAAATTCACATGTTGGGACAAAAACTTCATGAAAAATTGGCAGGCCTTGAAAATTCCACCATCTTTTCAACTAGCCCCGAATTCAAAAGAAAAAAAGGGATAAAGCCAAATGGTGCCCCCCTTCAAAAGGTAGATTCAAATTAAATATGGATGGTGTGTCCTAGGGAAACCCAAGATTAATAGGTGCGGGATGCATAATTCATAATTTGAAGATCCAACTAATAGCGGCAAGATCAGTTACATTGCCACCTTCAACAAACAATGTGGTAGAAATAGAAG
The DNA here is from genome assembly GCA_007258455.2 of Sequoia sempervirens. Lineage (NCBI taxonomy): Eukaryota > Viridiplantae > Streptophyta > Pinopsida > Cupressales > Cupressaceae > Sequoia > Sequoia sempervirens. The sequence goes on from VDFB02000015.1 coordinate 263,203,086, forward strand.
GTATCCTAAATGGACTATTACTATGCAAGGAAAAAGGCTTGCAGTATATCGAGTTAGAATGTGACTCGACAGTATATGTAAGTTCCATCACAAAAATCCAGATTGGTGATTAGCAACTACAATGAAAAGTTAATAAAATCAAGGAACTCATGCAAGAAGTACAAATTGTTTTAGTTAGTCACATATATTGGGAAGCAAATAAGGCAGTAGACAAGTTAGCAAATCATGGCATAAATCACACAAAATATTTTCTGACTACAACACAAAAAAATGCATGGAAATATTTGGAAACAATAATCCAAGGTAAGTCCACCAAGATGGTTCCCAAAAAGGGGGCTTAAGTGGCCACTTTTTTTTTTGAAATCAGGAAATACTGACCTTAGACATGAAATTGAGGATAGTTACACTCAAAATTTTGAGATGGAACAAAAACAAGGATTGAACTACTCGGAGTCTACTTTCTAAATTACTAATTTATTTTGAAAATGGTTGACTAAGGGGTTCAAATAAGGGGCGTACACAAATTGGTGTTTTTTTTTCAAAAAAACATAACATAACAACTTTTGTATGACCCTAGCATGGTGAAATTTTTATTAGCATTTTTAAAATCACTATGGCCAAAAGTTAGCTAATAGTATGTAGTTGATGCATGATTTTTTTGATAATTTTTTAATGAATATTTATTTTTTACTAATTTTCAAAGTGGACACTCCTGAAAAATAGAATTTTGGCCATGCTACCCCTACAAATTTTGGAAACTAATTGATTTTTTTTAAAAAAATTGTAGAATGGATTCTAGTTTCTAAAAATGTAATTTATTTGAAATGTCGATGAATGGTTAATTTATAACGAAAAAACACAAAACACTGCTTTTTTCCAAAAAAGAGACACAAACAAAATAAATTATGGATGAAAGGCTTAACATTGTTAGAAAGTGAAAAAAAATACATTTTTGGATAACTAAGAGAGAACCTAACATTACCCAGATGTTCGATTTGTTTGATATTGAACCACGTGCAATCTTGACGGTGATTATGAACCTAATTATGTGAAATATTGTAGAATTTGCAAAACCATGTCTCTGGTCATTGGGAATGCCCTCCAAGCCTTTGGGTTGCTATTCCAAGGTAAATACCAATCCCAAGACTTGGGGATTCCCAAAGCAAGATATAACGCATGCACGTTATATCTCAGTTTTGACATGGTTTTTTGCATTTGTGGGTAACATGTCTAGCAAGACATAACACAAGCAAGGTATAACGCACTCACGTTATGTCCTGCTTTATGTTAAATGCTACTCTATTGAATGTATGTTTATATATTTTTATGTTTGTATGTACATGTATGCTTGTATGTCATGTATGTATGTATGTATGCGTGTATGTATCAATTCATGTATATTGTATGAATGCCTATATGTATGTAAGATTGTATCTACACATGTACATGCATGCTTTTATGTATGTAGGATTGTATGCACATATGTATTATGCTTGTATGTATGTATTTATGTATGTATTTAGAGGGAGGGAGAATTTTAAGAGAGATCTAGAGTTGTCTAGGTAGCGTGGGAGGGGGAGAGGGAGGGGGAGAGGGAGAGGGAGGGGGAGAGGGAGAGAGAGAGAGAGAGAGAGAGAGAGAGAGAGAGAGAGAGAGAGAGAGGAGAGGGAGGGTGTGAGTTTAAAGGGAGAGAAGTGGGAGAGAATGGGTTGGAGTGAGAGAGACTTAGCTAGGTAGGGTAGGAGGGATAGAGGGAGGGAGAGAGAGAGGGGTGGGTGGGAGAGAGAGAATTGAGAGAGAGGGAGAGAGAGAGAGAGAGGGGGAGAGAGAGAGATACAGGGAGAAAGAGAGATTTTTGTAGGTAGGGTGCCAAAGGGAGAGACTTGAGAGTGTGAGGGGGGGTGAGAGGGACAGAGTTGAGAGATAGGTAGTGAGAGGGAGTGTGAGAGAGAGGGAGTGGGAGAGAGAGGGAGTGTGAGTGAGAGACCTGGGAGAGGGAGAGGGTGTGGGAGGGAATGACCTAATAGAGGGAGAGAAAGAGGGGGTGGAGTGAGAGGGAATTATCTAGGTAGGGTGGGAGGGATAGATAGAGAGAGGGGAGAGAGAGAGAGTTACCTAGGTAGTGTTGATGGGTGTTTTAGCACTTTATCAACATAGGTAGTGCCTAGGTGCACTACCTCTCTTGAAAGGAAATCTCCAACAACAAGTTGTTGAAAATCACCCCAAGGTCTATCGGGTGTTAGGTCATGACATGCATGTAATCTCTTAATTGGTTCAATGTGATTTTGCTGGTAATCAGAGGGAAAACTTACGGAGTTAAGGTTGGAGGGGAGTCAGATCTTAAAATGGAGTTCTTGTGATGGGGAAGTGAGTGTGCAATTGTTGGAGGTTCAAACAGTAGTCTTAAACTCCTATTTTAACTTTAGATTTGGGTTTACAATGTGCAATGAACCTTAGCATAGGTTACCTATCAACAAAAAAGGAAAAAGGAAGGGAGGAGAAGTTCCTGGATCTTAAACTAGCAATGAGCAGTGATCATGGAGGACCCTGCTGTGGATAGCCTTCCTAAAATAGAATTTCACTTAACTAGGTTACCTCACAGTCTCATGAAATTTGTGCAAGCTTCTAAGGACTACAGATATTCAACCATTCATTCACCATAAGCATGAATAAAAGATAGAAGTTTAGAGCAGCTTTAAGTTTATGCCCAGACTAACTTTACACAACTATATATCATCAATAAACAACAAAAAGTATGAACAAGAAAGGTTACCAACACACAGTAGAATTCTTCAAAACTAGTGAATAGCATTAAATAATCTACTAACAATATGAAAATATCATAAAAAACAAAGTAAATCTACTTAAATTAACCAAATATGGGAGAAGAACCATTTAACATGCAACTAAAACTCAAGAATTCACCAAAAGCCAATGAACTTCTATTAAAATTTTAGCAGCATGCCTTTACAACAACTCAACTCTCTCTTGAAAGTGAGAGGAGACCCCCTATATATAGTGTCCAAAAAGTAGAATGAGTGGACAAGATTGATTTGCATTGTGTGGCCAAGATTCACTACAAACTAGGGTTTCACCTACCCCAAAATATATTACAATTTAAAATTACATCCTTGTCATTTTCCCTATTTTGTCTTCTTGTGGCAGCACTGTAGCTCCTTTGTCTTTTGCTGATTTCCTTTGTTGTAGTTACTTTGGGAGGAACTCATCATCAATCACAAGAATTCCTTCATTCCTCTTTAAGGTGGCATACTCTATAAACTTTAGGATCAATGCCTATAGCTTATTCCGCTCCAATATTTTTGACTGGATCACTTGGAAATTATACTTCCTTGATTTACTTGTAATTTCATCCCAGTCTTTATTAAATTTTTGTGTATTCTTTACCACTTGCTCGGATTGAGCAAAGGCATGTGCAACAAAACTCAAGAAATCTAGTGTCATTACATTTGCAATCCCATTCTCCATCTTCTTATGGAAATATGGCTTCAATTTCTCTGTGTCTAGCTCACTGGTGGGTATATCAAGATCTGTCATCAATCTCAGATATTCTTCATAGGAACATCGGATTTCTTTCACCCATTCAATATCCATCTCCACTTCATGGAGCACTCATCCCAAAACCTCCTTTATGTGGTCCAAACCCATCTTCCACATTTATGTGAGCCAATGGTCATCCTCCGCTAAGGAAAGTTCCTTTTCCAAGGATTTGTTTGGTATCTTGAGAATAGCCTCAAGTTTGGGATATGCAACCCTGTAGAACTCGGGGAAGTTGGTGCAAAACTTCCTTATTCCCTCGAGTACCTTTTGCACCTCAAGGAACTTATTTGTTGTCCTGACATCATGGCCTATTCCCATATTTTTGTTGTAGAGGACTTGTCAGAACCAGTCCTCTGTGGCCTTTGTCCAATTCTTCCTTTTCTCTAGCTGGTCAATGTGGTCCTTGGACAGCAATAGCAGCAGTGCTAATGATGATGTGGTGGGGAGTTCTTCTACTGATGACCGCTGCTAAATATATGTTGTCAAATCAACCACCTGTGCCCTGAACTCCTCCTTGGAAATCTTATCTTTGTGCATTTGATGCACGATGGTGGTAACGGACCCTTGGAGATGGTCAATCTTTTGCTCTCTTGTTGTTGTTCCCAAATTGAGGGTAGAGACATTGTAGCTTACCCCTTCTTCCCCCACAACTAGAGTGGCTATTTGCATAGTTCTTGACCCTGACGCATCCATTGTTAGTTGAGATCTTACCTTAGGCCTCTTTTCTTTCTTTATGCTTATTTGGGCTCGAGCCAAGATGGCTTCCAGCCTTGCCCTCAGATCCTTTGAGGTCATGGTTTTCTTTTCCAATTGTTTCTCAAGCCATTCAGGCATCTGAGATTCTCCCCTTGGTGATTCATGACCACCTTCTTCCTCGTGGGTGTGTTGGAATTCCATTACCTTATTGCCCAGAGCTTCTTGTTCAGTATTTTCTTCCTCCTCTTCATCTAAATCCTGAATGAAAATGATTTCTTTTTCTAGAGATTCGGTGGTTGTATGTTCCTTGGGTTTGTCCTCCCCTTCAGCAGTTTTCTCTTCTTCTTGATCATGCCCGTGTTTTTCATGATGCTCTATCTTCGGGATTTTATTAGTCTCAACCTCCTCTTGAGGCTTTTCTTCTTCTTTATTGTCCTCTTCTTCCTCCTTTCATTCTTCTAAAAGAGGCATTTCTTTATCATGTTTGGGGCTCTTATCATGTTCCTTGGTTGGAGGTTCAGTATCTTCCTCCATTCCCTAACTTGATTCCTTTTCTTCCTCACGAGGTTGCCTTTCTACTTCCTCTCCAACATTCTTGAGTTATCAAGCCAACTCCTCTTCGATGTCAAGGTCAAAAGTCTCCATAGTGTACTTGGCACTCGAATTCTCAGTGTCTTCCTTAGAGGACTGTGTTTCTTCCTTTTCTCCCTCGCCCACCACTTTATCAATCACCAGGTGCTCGTGGTAATCATCTACTTCATCTTCCATCTCTTTTGTAGCTTCCCTTTCTTGTCTCTCCAAGTCTTCTGATATTTTCATTGTCGCTTTCATCTCTAGTGGCTCAGTTGGAGGGGTCTGGATGGGGAGGTTTCCAAATATTTGTGCTAAGGTAGCTTGTATGGTTGGGTTCATCAGCACCCTAGATAACTCCGCAGGACTGTTTTTCATATGGCGGGAGAAGGCCTCTAGGAGTGAGAGAGCGGGCATTGGGATTGTTGTTGTGGCAAGTGGAAGAGATGTTGATAGGGACATGGAGGAAGAGGAGAGCAGAGAGGTAGTGACAGAGGAAGAGTCTATAACCATTACTTGCATGACAAGCAAGTTGGAAGCAAGGTGGACAGAGATGTCCACCGCTGGTGGCGAAGTGGAAACCATTGCTTGAGAAACAGGAAAAGGCACATCAGTAGTGGAAATGGCACTATCAAAGGAAGTAGGTGGGGACTTCAGTTGCTCGACCTCTAATTCTTCTACCTCATGGAGCGAGTCCTGCTAGATGGCAGGCATCTCCGTGAAACTGCTTGATGTCTTTGGTCTCTTGGAGGATTCACCTTTTGTTGCTTTTATTGCATACACTTTGGGCTTGGGCTGACCTTTAGTTGTTTCTTTTCTTTTCCTTGACCTGGTGGATGGAGGAAACTTTGAAGTTTTTCCAAATGGGGCAGCAGCTATCCCACTATCGGTTTCGCTTGTTGGCTCGTTCTCAAGCTCTCCATAAGTAAGGGTAGCTCCTTGTAGCTTTAATTGGGAAATTTTCCCATCGATCCATTCCTTAGTCCTTTCCTCCACAGGCTTTGTCAGGATATCAAGGTCATTAACCTCATCTTTGTTCCAATCAATTGTTGGTAGCGAGAGATTGGCGACTGCATCATACCGAGGATCGATCACTATATTCTCATCTTCTACCACCTAGTCTAGCATAGGGAATAGGTTGACCCTCTTGAAAAAGTATGCCATCATGCACATAGAATTCCTCATTTGCACTTATTTGGCATCTCCGCAGTTGGCCCAAAATTCCTCAACGTCATGCACATGGGCATGCTCAGCCATGACCATCTTCCTGAGATTTCCGTATGGGTCCATCTATGGTCAGGCAATGTGGAACCCTAGGTGGTATTCCACAAGCTCTTTGTCTGAATGGTTTGCACACTAGGTTGTGTGGAACTCATACATCCCTTGATTGAAAGAGTGGGGATAACGAATCCCCACCTTATGCTTGTTCCTTAAGAGGGCATGTGCACGCTGCAGCTACCAAGAGAGTTCTAGTAGTATTATCTGGTCATTTAGGTAGTGAGGCAGCTTGTATGGTTTCTCCAAGAAACCTTCAACACAAATATAGGTAAACTTCAAAAATTGAATGAACAAGAAGGAAAATTGTCAAAGGAAGGAATTAGCACTGTGGGAGACCCTTCGTTTGAAGTCACCCCCAAGCAATTTGATAATATGACCTATGAAAACATCATTGACTCTACAGTAATCCCTCTTGAAATTTATGTACTACAATTGAGGGTATCTTTCATAAACCTTCAATTCCCTACCTGGTTCCTCATCAAGAGCTCTGAACAAGCCTTTGTATTGTGTCTTTTCAGCTAGTAAATAAACCAAGTATGAAGTCATGTAGAAGCACGAGGTCTTCTTGATAGCTACAAATTTCTCATGCAAGAAATTGCTAATTATCCCCACCCAATAGAACTTGGTTTTCCCATTGATGATCTCTTTAATGAAATATAGCATCCAATCATGAAAGAAGGCCACAGTTGGAAGGCCCATAACCCTGCTTAGTAGAGTTACCAAATCATGGTAATCCTTGTATAAGTCATTGCGGAAGAGCTCTTGGGGAACTTTAGCTGTGTTGCCCCTCTTTTATTTCAGCCAATATTGATTGATGAGCTTCTTACATTTGACGGGGTCTTCATCCCACATCTGTTTTCCATACTTTGTGGATTCTTCTACCATTTCTCTAAATGTAGGGATATGAAAAGCTCTCCCTATTGACTTGGTGGATAGGTCAGCCAATATGTTCCAATCACTATCCACAATGGTTCTGTTCTCCTCCTGGTAGACCTCCGTGCAAGCCATTACGAGCTCAGGAGTGACGAGGGTAGGTGGAAAACCAACAACTTTTTCCAACCCACTACTTCTGATCTTCTTGGAATTTTTTGTTGTAGGGTTGATCCAGACCCTTTGCTTGAATTCGTCAATGTCTATGTGTCTGATGTTGGTATCTAAGACTTCCTTCCAGGCTATGGTGACCTTAGAGTTGAGAGGTTCCCCTTGGAACTTATACTTCATTTGGTCTTTGTCTTCTTTTCCACGGGGTGCTTTGGTTGTTTTCTTTCCTTTGTCTTTCTCCATGGCCACCTCTAAGGGTCCTGCACTTGGGTCCATATATCCTACGAGTGAGAAAGAGGTAAGCACATTCAAGCATGAAATTAAGGGAAAGTTAGGAAAAATTCTACAAAACAATGTTAGATTAGATAGTTCATCATTTAAGAATCCTAACATATCTTCCAGATTGGCATCATCCTTTCACAGGAATTTGTTTCAGTAGTTTGGGCCTAGGGGTGCGGACTTCCCTGGGTTGGTGGCTATTTAGAAGTGACTACAAAAGGGACGGCGAATAGGGCATGGTGGCCCGCCCTTCCAGACCCGCCTTAAGATTCAGTCTATGTGTGGGTTCCACAAAGGATATTTCCCTATTTTGGCACATGGGTCAAGGGCATTAAGATCATCATTGGAGCAAGTAGAATCATAGGGGAGCTTGGCTATTGGGTGTCTATCATTTGAAATGACACTGGAAAGACGATGGACCATGGGTAGAGTTCCGGAATGCAGGACCCGAAGCTCTGGAAGGTGGCATTAGAGCTCAATTATCATTCAATTCATTGTGGGTTGGAGGGAGCAGATGGCTATTAAATGATGGTCGTTCAAAAGGAAAAAAGTCAAAAGGAAGTTTGACAGGAGCAACCCGCTGCATCGGGTCCAACTTGAGGTGGAGCCTTTTTGTTTACTTTGTCTATCACTTGGAGAATCCATAGGCCATGGGGAAGTCAGGCTCCGAGCATCGAGCAGATGGGGATGGTTTTCCATTCGAGCATGGTGGGGTCGGGATGGAGTCCCTTAGATGGCAACCTGGAAGCAAAAACCCGTCTAAGGTTTAACACTTGGCAACCTCATCTTGGCATACTTAGCAACTACAGTGGAGTCGATTCCTAGAAGATGAAATGCCAGCCCTCAAAAGCTATTTGAGATGGCAGGTTCACCATGGCAGTCCACAGATGAAATTCCACGTGGCAGGGCCTGAAAGATGTTAACACTTGGTCATTTTGAGGGTGAATGGAGTTGGGTAGTAGAGGCAAGCCTGGGATCCAATGGTCGGGAGGATGAGTTACGAAAGCTAGTTGCGGCAGCAAAGCACCAACGAATTTCACCAAGCGGAAGTCTGCAAGGTGGGACCTAGGATGGGTCTACACTGAAGATTTTTTCCAAGGACAAGTTAATGGGCGATCAAAGACGCGAGACCCGAGCACCAGAAAGGAGGGTTTAGAAAACCATGTGGAATGATAGAACATGAACGACGCCCCGGAGATGGAATCCTGCAGGAGCGGACCCAAATGGGTTGATGGATCATTGGTTTGTGCCTAAGGGTTTTGAATGAAGTTCAAAGCGGCTGAGCAGAGGGAGGATCCCGTCGAGGAGGGCTCGAAGGGGTCGTTTGTTGTTCTTAAGTTTAATTCACTTTTTAATGCTGGTGATGAAAATGGGAAGGCACAGGCCCTCCGGAGACGAGAGTCCTAGTCGAAGAATGGCAATGGAAAGTGCAAGTTCCATAGATGAAATATGCATTCAGTTTGAAGTTTGTCAAGGTTTCATGATGTGGTTTTTGTGCACCTTAGTGATTTTAGATAATTATCAAGTTTTATTCCCTTAATCTTATCAATTTTGAAAAAAAATAAAAGAAAAATCAAAGTGAAATGTGTGGTGGAAAACCTACCTCAAGAACCTAATGAAGGAGGTCATGAAACAATTAGAAAAGGCTCTGAGGCATCAGTGGAGCTCATCGGGCATGAAGGTGATGCTGGAAGCTAGTTCTGACTATTCTCTAATCAAGCTGACAAGTGAAAATGACAGTTGGGAGTTGGCTATTTATAGAACATGATGTATTAAATGCACCCCATTAATGATCATACAACAGACTAGAAGTTGGTGAGTCATCATTTGAATACGATGACGGGAGCATCAAAACCCGCCAGGCGGAAGGCAATCAGCGCTTGACCATTTGGTCGTTCAGTCATGAGAAGATGGCACCGGAAGGTTCATGTCTCGACAAGAAGAAATCCATTGGCGAAAGGCCATTTGGAATGGCCATGGGGTGAAGGAAACCCACACAGGGTGGACCTGACCAACTCCTTGGACAACAGTTTGAAAAGCAAAGGAAAACAGCCAAGGGAACTCTGCGAAGGCCTAGAGCCTTGAAAATTTGATGCGGAAAAAACATGGTCAACTCAAGATGGACTCTTTGGGACTCGTAGGCCACTTAGAATACCAAAACAAGGGGGCACACAAAATGAGGCAGCAACAAAAGTGACTTGGCGAGGTGAATAGGAAAGAGAGGGTCCCCGTTCCGAACAGGGCATGTGTGTTGAGGGCACAACAAATGGTGACTCTACTGGGGAATGCTAAGAGCATTCTAAGGATAAGTATTCACTGATTACCCAGAATCTCTGGTTTCGTACACTAGGGACTAGTTTCCAAAAGTGAACTAGGAGAACGGGATCCTTAGTTGGTTCAACCCACGAAACATCTTAGAAGTGTGTGTTTAGTGAATTCATTCCCTTCCCTTAGAAACTTAGACAAGTGGCAGCTAGTCGAATCGAGCAAGCTACGTGAACGGTCGAACCCCAAAAGTAACCTGGACATTGCCACGCTACCAGTCAGGCATCCATAGCCTTGGTAGAGTTGTCGTTGTGACCCCATGAACATTTCTTTACTACCAGCTAGGCATCCATATCCCCAGTAGAGTTATCTGCACACCCATACGGTTGCTTGATTTCATCATTTTCTCTTCTTTTTCTTTCTTTCAATACTTCTTTTAATATTTTCTCCTTTTTCTCAATCGTGTAAGCATTGAAGCTTACTATGGGTTTGGGAACCACAGTGGTCACTAGAGCGGACTTAGGATTTTTTTCTTGCTAAGTTGTCATAAACAACCGTTGTGCAACTCCTTGGAAACAATTAATATGCATTTTGTGTTGGATGTGAGATGAACGTAAAAGGAAGATTCAACCAAGGGTCGAGTTCTAAGTCAAAGTTCAAGTGAGGAAACCATTTCATGGAAGCTATCAGAGACCAATAGTTGAGAGTGAATATTTAGCCAAAGAACAACAAGAGCGGGCAGCAAAGTGAACCATTCATTAAACGAGCATGACCACTGCAGCAAAAATGAAGAACACCCTCATCAAAGCAAAACAACCGAGAAATAGACAAGACAAAAATAGCGCGAAGCGACAAAACAAAACAAACTGAAAGAAAATCTAAACAAACCTATATACAGGCATTTACATGAGTAGCTCAAAAGTGCTCAAGATTGGAAATAATGCTTCAGGTGTTGCCCGTTGACAGGCAATGGGACATTTTCACCAGTTAAGGTCTTGAGGTGGAAAGCATTATCTCTGAGGATTTCAATGATCTGAAATGGGCCAAGCTAGAGCTTGTCGAATTTTTCATGTCACCCTTTCTTCTCATGGGCCTTGTGCCAGCATAGGACTAGATCAATGATTCTAAAGGCCTTGACTTTGGCTCAGTGGTCAAACCATCTCTTGACCATACCCTGATGTTTGGAAAAAAATTCAATGGCATGGTCATGCACTTCTTCTAGGTGTAGCAGCTCAGCTAAGCGAGCTTCTCTATGATCCCTTTCTTCATAAAAGTCATTGATGAACTAGAGGGTAGGGATTTTTAGGTGAATCGGGAACACAGGCTCTAAGCTATGAACAAGGTGGAATGGGGAATCACTAAGAGCAGCCTTGTGGCATGTGTGGTCTACCCAAAGGGAAAAGTGGAGTTGGGTATGCCAGTCCTTGGGATTCTTGTCAAACAGCTTTTTGATGACGACAATCAAGTTTTTTTTTGTAGATTCTACCAGGCCATTGCCCTGAGGGTAGTAGTTGGATGAAAACTTAAGGGAAATACCGTAGTCAAAGGCCCAACTAGAGAATTTAAGTGATGAAAAGGTAGGGACGTTATCACACACTAAGGCATATGGGCAACCAAAATGATTTAAAATGAAGCTTTAAAGAAAATTCATAACTACCTTTGTTATACATTTCCTACATGCAATGGCTTTTCTCCATCTAGTACAATAATCAGAAGTAGTTAGAATGTACCTGTGTCCTGCAGATGATGGTGGGCTTATTGGACCAATGAAGTCAAGACCCCATTGCGTGAACGGCCTCACCTCCAAGACTAGTTGTAGCAGGACATCAGCATTCCTTTCTCTAGTTGCAGCGGTCTAACAGACATGGCATGTGAGGACATGGTTGTGAGCATCCTTGAAGACCATCAACCAATAGTACCCTGCTCGCAGAATTTGATGAGTAGTAGAAAGACCTGAGCCATGACCGGTACCAGGCTTATCATGGAATTCTTTTAAGACTCGCTCTGCTTCTTCTTTGCCAAGGCATCTCAGATAGATTCCTTCATGGTTTTTCTTGTAAAGTATGGATCCTTGCAGCATATAGCTTCTAATTTTTAGTCTAAGGGCATGCTTTTGAATTCCCTATAAGTGAGGTTGGCACTTTTTGTTCAACAAATAATAGACGATTTCATTGTACCATTCCCTTGGGGAAATGTCTTCAAGCTGATATTGATGTACTGTACGCTCAGGTCTCGCTTCAGCTGTTGTTTCAACTATCATCCGGGTGAGGGCTTGTTCCCTTACTAACTTCATTGGTTGAATTTCCATGTCGTATTCCTACAGCAGGGTAACCCACTTGGCTCTTCATTCTCCCAGCTCATTTTGCATTAACAATGTCTTTACTGTTGGGTTAGGGACAGTAAAAAACACTTTATTCCTCAAGATGTAATGCCTGAACTTCTTGACTCCCCTGACAAGAGCATATGCTTTCTTTTCCACATTGTGATATCCTAGTTCAACATATTTCAAGGGAGCACTCATGAAGGCGATCGGGTGCTTGTTTCCTTTGTCGTCCTTTTGGGTTAAAATTTTGGCACACGAGTGATCTAAAGAAAATGAATAAATATAGAAGGGCTTTAGATAATTTGGGCTGACTAGCATAGGTGCTTCAACAATGGCTTTCTTAATTTCTACAAAGGCTTGCTTTGCTTCTAGAGTCCACTCAATCTTGGCATCTTGCTTCAACATGGTGTTGAGTGGTTTGACAATCTCAGTAAAGCCTGTGATTAACTTCCTAACGAAATTTATCTTTCTGAAGAAATATTTTAACTCTTTCTTGCTGCTTGGCAGTTGAATCCTTAAGAAGGACAAGATGCGCTCGGGGTCTATGGAAATTCCTCATTCTAAAATAACATGTCTGAGTAGCTTCCCTTCAGTGACTCCGAAAATACATTTCTTTGGGTTAAGGGAAACCCCGAATTCTCTACACCTCTAAAAAAATTTACACAAATCAGCAACATGATCCTCTCACCTCTTTGAAAAAATGATCAAATCATCCATGTAGATGATTATGCACTTTCCAATCATATCTTTGAAGGAAATTCCCATTGCACGTTGGAAAGTGGTGCCAGCATTGATGAGCCTGAATGTCATTCTTCTATATGCAAAGGTGCCCCACTTGGTGGTGATTTTCATACTGCACCATCACTTGATTGTACCTAGAGTACCTGTCAAGGAAGGACATCATCTGTGATCCATTAACAATCTGCAGTACCTCATCTAATGAAGGCATCAGATAGTTGTCCTTGTCTGAAGCTCTGTTAAGATTGCGGAAGTCCACACACAATTTGATTTCTCCGTTCTTCTTTCTTACCGGGACCAAGTTGGCCACCCACATGGAGTGCCTAACTAGAAAGATGATTCTGGCTGACAACACCTTCTGCACTTCCTTATAAATGATGGACTCCAGTAATGCATTGATGGGATGCTGTCATTACTGGAATGGCCGCACACCTGATTTGAGAGGTATGGTGTGGGTAATGATGGAGTGATCATAAGTCTTTAAATCTTCGTAACTCCATGCTACCACGTCGTGATAATTTTGCAAAGCATCAATGACTTGCTTCTCTTCTGATGTACATACCTTGCTAATGAATACATTTTTTACTTCCTCAAACGTACCGAGGTTGTGGGTATCACACTGGTTGTTTATGGATTCCTTCTTTCATTGTTGATCTTGATCTCGAATCTGATCGTGGTCAAATATGCGCTTGAGTTGAACCATACCTCTAGGGATCATATTGCTTTTGAGGTTGATGACCCCTTCTATATCTAATTCAGCTTCCTCAGGGTCAAATTCATCAATTATTTTGGTTGCAAACACGCCAGAACTAGTGATGAACTCTAGGATGTGCTTATCATCATTGAATACCTGGAAGTGAGTGACATTGTCTAGTATGGATGGAGTGGAGGTCAAATCAACAGTAAACTTCTTGAGGCCAGACAAAGAGAGGGGTTGCGAAGCGCTGGCTGCTTGAGCCAAGGCATCAGCAGTGTAGTTCTGAGAGTGAGGGATCAGCTGGATTTTGAATGCATCTAAGCTTTCTAAAAGGTCCTAGACTCTATTCCTATAGTTTGCAATCCTTTTGTCATGACATGAGTATAATTTTTTGACTTGTTTCACTACCAGCTCAGAATCACCAAATACTTGTAGCATCTTAACATTCTTTCTCAAAGCCATTAGAGGACCATGGACTAACGTCTCATATTCTGCTACATTATTGGTACAATAAAATTGGAGTTTGTGGGCAGCAAAGTAGGTCTTACCTATTAGACTAATGAGTTCAAATCCGGCTCTAGCTCCCTGCTTGGACTTGGATCCATCGAAGCGTAGAGTCCAGAAGTAGGAGGGTTCTTTGACTTTGGGACCAATCATGTGTGCATCCCCCTTTTGTTTCTCATTTGCATATGTCTCTCCTAGAATAGGAATAGGCTCATTATGTTTAGTAACAAGTTGTTTAGTTGGCAGCTCCTTCTGAGATATGGCTTGTCCTTTGATGTGCTCCACTGCTATCTAGCACAAACAACACTCAAACTCTGAGTGGGAAGTGTTATGGACCCTGCACCAACTAGGCAGCAGGAGCTCTTGAAAATTGATCCTTTCCCCTAGGTTGAGATAATCTTGTATGCACTTCTCCATGAAGTCCTAGAATCCATCCAGTAGTCCTAAATTCCCATCTTCATAGGACTCTTCATCTTCTGATTCCACTAACATTTATGTGCTTTGGGGCACGTAGGCTAGGTTGGCAGGAGGACTACATAGTACCAGGAGGACCTCATCAACTAACTTTTCTTCTGGAATTTTTTATTCTCCTTGATAAGTCACAGGGAAGTACTTGCCCAATTTTGTTTTAGCAAATAGCAGTTCATTGGTGGTGTTGTTATATTCTATGATCATGAATTTCATGCGAGGTTCTCGGTCGATGTGAATCTGATTTGGCAACCCTTTCCATGGAAACCACATGTGAGAGAAATTAGTTGTGGAATACTCATTCAAGGTGCAAGTAAAGTCCCATCCCAAGATAATTCCATATGTTTCAGGAATGTCCACAACCTGGATGTCAATGACTTGCTACACCCTTGGGTCCACAACATTTTTCATGGGGATGTGATTGATCTCCCCCACGATGTTCACCTTTGTTTTGTCTGGCTAAGTTACTTTTCTTCTTGAAGGTGTGGGGGTAATCCCAAGAGCCTTGCATATGACCAAAGGCATGACATTGGCTGATGCTCTGGATTCAATCAAACAATTATGTAAATTCTTTCCAAATATTCTAATTGTGGTGAGGAAGGGAGGCATTTCGAACCTTCCTTGGAAGAGGCCCATAGGTGCATCAACCTGGGCCACTTGACCCTTGTCCTTTTCATTTGTCTTCTCCTTGGATTGCCTTGGAGTCTTCTCTTTAGCGGGCTATTTTCTAATTTGTTGGTTGGTGGGGACATCCTTCTTCTTTCCTAGAATTTCTTGGATTATAGGTTCCTATCGAGGCTCCTCAAAGGTGACTCTCTTGGTTGTTGTTTCCTCCTACGTTGCCTTGGAAGAAGGGGTTCCACTAATTACTCTAAAGAATGCATTCCTAACTGCAAGAACCTTAAAGTAGCTCAAAAGCAGACAAGTTGATTTTAACCTTTTTGAACTCTTCAGCAACATATTCACCCATTTGCTCAATTTTAGACTCGAAAGCCTTTCCTATAGATGATCTAGCTGGTTGGCTTGGAATTTGGACCAGTTGCTTGTTTCTATTCAAGTATTGTGTGGGAACATGGGGATAGCCAGGGTTGTTGCTACCATTGGTACCAGGAGGGATGTTGAAGTTATGGGGCAGAATGGAAGTAGTAAAAGGTCCTCCTTCTTGTCTGTTTCTTAGGAAATATGGAGTGGCTCTCTAATTAAACATTTGGACTTTGTCTTCATGAGACCCCTCTTCATCTATGGGACCATTATCTACGGAAGTAAAGAGCTGAGATAAGGCTTCTTCATTACTTACCTCTTGTACTTCTTCGTTCTTGGCAGAGGCGGTCTCGATATCGAGCTCATTGCTCTCGCTTCACAGGAATGGGGATTGGTTGACCACGAGACAGGAGGAATTGTATGGATTGGATAGAAATATGTCTCTACAAGTTGCATTTTCAATGGTGTTCTAGACCTCCACTTGAAAGATTTTGATGGCTGTTTAAAACTCGGGGCAGTCCAACTCAGAATTCCTGCTAGTCTTGTGAATCCTACACCATCTTGATAAGGCAGCCTCGGTGAGGTACACTCCACTAGTTGTCTTCTCATTACTAGCAGGTTGATCAAGAGGAGTGGGAACACCTCCATTATTCGACCTTGTATTCCATGTTCGGTTTTGTCTCTGCGAGGGCCTCCTTTCAAAATTCTGACTAGAATTATGCCCTCATTCATAGTTCTATGCAGACGAGGTACCTGTTTCAAGGTTGTCCCAGCTGTGATGGTTGAGATTGGATTGAAGGTTGCACTGAGAAGCCTAAAATTGATTATTTTGGTTCTAGAGATGAGTCATCTCTGTGCACATCTTTTTGAGCATCTCCGTTAGCTCATCCAATTGATCTTTCTCAGCATTGCTTGGTTGTGGTGTTTGATTTTGGAGGAAGACGGGCTATGCTACCAGCTGGTTTAGCTAAGTGGGTGGGGATTCAGGCCCTTGTAGGTATGTTGGCACTTGTGATGGTTGTGCATAGGCTAGCTATTACTGAGGCTGCAAGTAAGGAGGTACTAGGGGCGCTTGGTTCATGGGTTGCCTTGGGTGAGGCACTATAAGCAGCTATGACACTTGATTCATCAAGGCCGTTTGATGTTGCAATGCTTGAGTGAGTCCCTGAACCTGCATATGATGGGAATCCTTCCCTAAGGAAGGCAGTGGACTAGAGATATTTTGACCCAAGTTAATGCTAGCGATAATTGCCTCAGTGTAAGCATCCACTAGTCTGGTTGGAGCTAGTCGTATCCTCTTTACAAATGCAGTAGTAAGGTTTTCCAATGCGGCATAGTAGACTGGTAACGCAGTGGCATCATTGAGTGCATACAAGGCTTGTAGCCTTGAATATACTCGGTGGAATCGATCGTTGAAGGAGTTGATTAGCTCATTGACTTCCCTATGAATTGACATGAATTGTTAATATAGTTCTGAAGGGTTGATTGAGATCTGGTACTTCTGCAAGAAAGCATTCATCAATAAATCCCAAGATGTAATGGAACCTATTAGCAAGTTGATATACCAGTAAAAGGCCTCTTCCCCCAATGAATAAGGGAAAATCCTACATGCCACATCTTCTTGATCAATCTACATTTCTTTCAGTGTTTTTTGGAATATTTTGATATGCTCCTCAGTTGTCCTTTGTGGATCCTAGGGATTGAACTTTGAACCAAATTTCTCTAGATTCTTAGGCATGTCATGGTAGTAATTGAAGTGCAATGGAAAGGGATTATTCCCTAGACAATCCATGAGGGGAGGTAAGGGTGGTGGTTGTTGTTAAACAGTAATTTCGGGCTGCAGAAGGGCTACGACAGTTGGGATTGCGCCTTGGACTTGGAAGGCAGGGACTGGGGCTGCACCCCAGCTATGGGAAGCAAGTGGCAAGAAAGCAGTGCGGTACAACTGAATGGAAGGGATGGAGGTGGAGAAAGTCTATTGAGTATGGAGCGAATGGAAGGAGAAAGGAGGTGAAGGTGAAGGTGAAGGTGAAGTGGGTGGAAAGGAGGAGGAAGAAGAGGTTGCATCCCCTTACTTGGTCCTTCTAGCCCTTGTAGGAAGCTGTAATTCCTGCAATTCCCCTTTGTTTGTAGTAGACCTTAAAAATATTTGGGATCTCTCAGGGGAGAGTGAATCACCTCGATCCAGCTTAACTTAGATGGGCCCTCCAAGCGCTAGTTCTGTTGATGATATTTTTAGCACTTTCTCAACAAAGGCAGTCTGTAGGTGCACTACCTCTCTTGAAAGGAAATCTCAAACAAAAAGTTGTTGAAAATCACCCCAAGGTCTCTTAGGTGTTAGTTCATGACATGCATGTAATCTCTCAATTGGTTCAATGTGATTTTTCAAGTAATCATAGGGAAAACTTATGGAGTTAAGCTTAGAGAGAATTCAAATCTTAAAATGGAGTTCTTGTGATGGGGAAGTAAGTGTGCAATTGCTGCAAGTTCAAACAACAGTATTAAACTCATATTTTAACTTTAGATTTGGCTTTACAATGTGAAATGAACCCTAGCATAGGTTACCTATTAAAAAAAGAAAGAAAAAAGGCAGGGAGGAGTAGAAGTTCCTAGATCTGAAGCTAGCAGTGAACAATGATCATGGAGGACACTACTGCAAACATCCTTCCTAAAATAGAATTTCACTTAACTAGGTTACCTCACAGTATCATGAAATTTGTGCAAGCTTCTAAGGACTATAGATATTCAACCATTCATTCACCATAAGCATGCATAAAAGATAGAAGTTTAGAGCAGCTTTAAGTTTATGCCCAGACTAACTTTACACAATTGTATATCATCAATAAATAGCAAAAAGTATGGACAAGAAAGGTTGCCAACACACAGCAAAATTCTTCAAAACCAGTGAACAACATTAACTAATCTAATAACGACATGCAAAGCTCATAAAAAACAAAGTAAATCTACTTAAATTAACCAACTATGGGAGAAGAACCATGTAACATGCAACTAAAACTCAAGAATCCACCAAAAGCCAATGAACTATTAAAATTTCAGCAGCATGCATTTACAACAACTGAACTCTCTCTTGAAAATGAGAGGAGAACCCCTATTTATAGTGTCCAAAAAGTAGAATGAGTGGCCAAGATTGATATGCATTATGTGGCCAAGATTCACTACAAACTAGGGTTTCACCTACCCCCAAATATATCACAATTTAAAATTACATCTTTGTCATTTTCCCTATTTTGTCTTCTTGTGGCAACACTATAGCTCCTTTTCCTTTTGTTGATTTCCTTTGTTGTAGTTATTTTGGGAGGAACTCATCATCAATCACAAGAATTCCTTCATTCCTCTTTAAGGTGGAATACTCTATAAACTTTAGGATCAACGCCTGTAGCTTATTCTGCTCCAATATTTCTGATTGGATCACTTGTAAATTATACTTCCTTGATTTACTTGTAATTTCATCCTAGTCTTTATTACATTTTTGCATATTCATTACCACTTGCTCAGATTGAGCAAAGGCACATGTAGAGAAACTCAAGAAATCCAGTGTCATTACATCTACAGTCTCCTTCTCCATCTTCTTATGGAAATATGGCTTCAATTTCTTTGTGTCTAGCTCACTGGTGGGTATATCAAGATATGTCATCAATCTCAGATATTCTTCACATGCAGTTTGGATTTCTTTGACCCAGTCAATATCCATCTCCACTTCATGGAGCACTCATCCCCACACCTCCTTTCTATGGTCCAAACCCATCTTCCACATTTCCATGAGCCAATGGTCATCCTCTGCTAAGGCAAGTTCCTTTTCCCAAGATTTGTCTGGTATCTTGAGAATAGCCTCATGTTTGGGATACGCAGCCCTGTGGAACTCGGGGAAGGAAGTGCAAAAATTCCTTATTCCCTTGAGTACCTTTTGCACCTCAAGGAACTTATTTGTTGTCCTCATAGCATTGCCTATTCCCATATTGCTGTTGTAGAGGACTTGTCAGAACCAATCCTCCATGGCCTTTGTCCAATTCTTCCTTTTCTCTAGTTGGTCAATGCGGTCCTTGGATAGCAAAAGCGGCGGCGTTGACAATGATTAGGTGGGGAGTTCTACTGATGACCACTATTGAATATATGTTTTCAAATTAGTCACCTATTCCCTCAACTCCTCCTTGGAAATATTATCTTTGTGCATTTGATGCACGATGGTGGCAATAGACCCTTGGAGATGGTCAATCTTTTTCTCTCTTGTTTCTATTCCCAAATTGAGGGTAGACATTGTAGCTTACCCCTTCTTCCCCCACAACTAGAGTGGCTATTTGCATAGTTCTGGACCCTGACGCATCCATTTTCAGTCGAGAGTTTACCTTAGGCCTCTTTTTCTTCTTCATGCTTATTTGGGCTTGAGCCAAGATGGCCTCCAGCCTTTCCCTCGAATCCTTTGGGGTGGAGGTTTTCTTTTCCAATTGTTTCTCAAGCCATTCAGGAATCCGCGATTCCCCCCTTGGTGATTCATGACCAACTTCTTCCTTGCGAGTGTGTTGTATTTCCATTACCTTATTTCCCAGAGCTTCTTGTTCGGTCTTTTCTTCTTCTTCATCTAAATCCTGAATGAAAACGGTTTCTTTTTCTAGGGACTCAGTGGTTGTATGTTCCTTGGGGCTGTCCTCCCCTTCAATAGTTCTCTCTTCTTCTTGATCATGCCCGTGTTCTTCATGATGCTCTATCTCCAGGATTTTCTTAGTCTCAGCCTCCTCTTGAGGCTTTTCTTCTTCTTTCTTTTCCTCTTGTTCCTCATGTTGTTCTTCTGAAAGAGGCATTTCTTTATCATGTTTTGGGCTCTTGTCATGTTCCTCGGTTGGAGGCTCAGTATCTTCCTCCATTCCCTAACTTGATTCCTTTTCTTCCTCATGAAGCTACCTTTCTACTTCCTCTCCAACATTTTTGAGTTTCTAAGCCAACTCCTCTTCGAGGTCACGGTCAAAATTCTCCACAATTTACTTGGCATTCAGATCCTCAGTGTCTTCCTCAGAGGACTGTGTTTCTTCCTTTTCTCCCTCGCGCACCACTTTATCAATCGTCAGGTGCTGGTATTTGGGGTTCTTGTAGTAATCATCTTCTTCCTCTTCCATCTCTTTTGTAGCTTCAATTTCTTGTCTCTCCAACTCTTCTGATATTTTCATTGTCTCTTTCAACTCTGGTAGCTCAGTTGGAGGAGTCTTGATAGGGAGGTTTGCAACTATCTATGCTAAGGAAACTTGTATGGCTGGGTTCATTAGCACCCCAAATAACTCTGTAGGAATGTTTTGCATGTGGTAGGAGATGGCCTCCGGGAGTGAGAGAGCAGGAATTAGCATTATTGTTGTGGCCAATGGAAGAGATGTCGACAGAGACATGGAGGAAGAGGAGAGCAGAGAGGTAGTGATAGAGGAATAGTCTATAACCATTACTTGCACGACAGGCAGGGTGGAAGCAAGGTGGATAGAGATGTGTACTACGGGTGGAAAAGTTGCAACCATCGCTTGAGAAGTAGGCAGAGGGGAAATAGTAGTGGCAATGGCACTATTAGAGGCAACAGGTGGGGACTTCGGTTGCTCGGCCTCTAATTCTTCTCCCTCATGGAGCGGGTCCTCCAAGATGGCAAGCATCTCTGTGAAATTGCTTGATGTCTTCAATCTCTTGGAGGATTCACCTTCAGCTGCTTTTCTTGCATACACTTTGGGAATGGGCTGACGTTCAGTCATTTCTTTTCTTTTCCTCGACCTGGTGGATGGAGGAGACTTTCAAGTTTCTCGAGATGGGGCAGTAGTTGTCCCACTATCAGCTTCGCTTTTCATCTCATTCTCATGCTCTCCATAAGTTAGGGTAGCTCACTGTAGCTTTAATTGGGAAATTTTCCCATTGATCCATTCCTTAGTCCTTGCCTCCATAGGCTTTGTTAGGATATCGAGGTCATTAACCTTGTCTTCATTCCAATCAATTGTTGGTAGCGGGAGATTGGTGACTGCATCATACCGAGGATCGATCACTGTATTCTCATCTTCTACCACCTGGTTTGGCACAAGGAATAGGTTTACCCTCTTGACAAAGTATGTCGTCATGCGCATATAGTGCCTCATTCGCACTTCTTTATCATCTCCACGGTTGGTCCAAAAGTCCTCAACGTCATGCACATGGGTGTGCTTAGCCATGACCATCTTCCTGAGATTGTTGTATGGATCCATCCTATTGGAACTCTCAAATTTTGCAAATTTGAGATGACCATTTCAAAATTTCTACCTCTGCACTTTTAGTACACCTGAGAAATCTGCCCGAGTGACCCACTTTGGAGGGTCATAATTTGAAGCCTATTGATTTTCGTGGAAAACCCATTTGCAAACTCACCCATGTGTCATGTGTGAGTATGCATGTCAATTTTCAGCTTCCCACAATGAGTTTTGTCAGGGTTTTTAAAAGCGAAGTTGGAGGGTTTTGTCACTTTTCTGTTGTTTGCAAATGTTCAATCTTGCAAAGTAGCCTCTTGTTTGAGCTTGCATTTTGCAACTGGTTGATTGTCATGACAAATCAATTGTTGCTATGCATTTTCCATACCAAAATGATCTTGCATGTCAAGTTTCAAAGCTTTATGACTTGATTTGCCATTTTTAGCAGATCAAAACCAAATGAAATTTCTCCAGTTTTGCACCTGCATTTCTAGAAACCTTTCTGAGAGGTCAACTTTGACCGTCAGTATCTTTTGATGGGAGATGTTTCAAGCCAAGCCCTTTTGTACACTTGTTTATTGCACCTAAGTGATCTACTATCTCCAATGGTAGCTCGCTAGGAGTTGATTTGATATTTTTGCAACAAGGTGATCTCTTGAGTTTTAACTGGGTTTTGAACAAGCACAGTTGCAAAAAGTTCGAGTAGGCAACTTTGTCAATTAATATCTTTCACCTCGTGACTCCTTTTTCCAAGACGTTTGTTGCACTCCATTCCTGGACCCAATTTCTACATGCCTAAAAGTTTTCATGGTTTCATGAGGTCATTTTCCTAGTTTTTAGAGGCAATCCTAGAGCCCACTTGGCTAGTTTTCACCATTTTTAGAAATGTCAGAAAACGGATTTTGGTGATAACCCAGTTCATGTTTTCACTCTTGAAACATTCAAAAGCTTCCTAAAACCAATTTGAGCATGAAAGTTGTTTCAAGACAACAAAAAAATTAGTCTAGCCCACATGGGGACTCGACATGCTTTACACCATTGTGAAATCGTTTGCCTTCAAGGTTTGAAATGCAAAGTGAGATCCATCTTTCAAATATGGAATTGAAATTATGAGAGAACGAGATCAATATAGGGGATATGCACTCATAGTGCTAATCTAGTGCCAAAGATTCCAATGTTGAAATGAAGTTGAAAGGGAAGGATGTGAAATAGTTGAACTTGCTACAAAATTGCATAAAGATTCTTGCATTAAAGAAGCTCGATGGGAGACTTGTCATTGCAAATGAAGGCACTAGCATAATGCAAAATGTATTTGTTGAAAATGCCCCAGAAAGAAGGCAACACATAGATAGAGCATTGGATGAGGGTTTTAAAATCCATCAAGGCATAAGGGATAAATGACGCGCCCATTTCCAAACTGAGAGGGTAGTAAAATGTATTTATTGACTAGGCCTTAGAAACTTCAAAGCAAACCAGCTTGTTTTCCCACGCACAACCAAGAGGCAACTTTAAAAAGGAAATAGTCATCCATCAAAGTGGAAGGGATTTCAAGTCAATGCTGGAGAGGGGAGAAGCACAAAGATGCAGAGTATACACCAAATGTAAGTTTGTAAACTCATGCAACTAACACAATATGGAAAAGCTTGAACTACCGGAGGGGCGTAGTGTGCAATATAAATATATGAAATTGTTTCAAAGGCTGCATGAAATCAGTCAACGCAGCTAAAGAGGAATGAGGAGTAGCCTTGGCGCAGCTTGAAGGTGAGGGAGCTGTTGTTTGAACAAAGGGTGGGCACATGGAATTGTCTTAAAAGAAAATCCTAGAAGAACAAAACAGAAAAGGAATGTTATATTCCCCAATTGCTGTGCATACGCCATAACAAATATGTTGAAAATACTTTATAAACTTTCAAGCAAATGCATTTGGCTTGCAATGTGGCGCCCAACTTACACACATAAGAGATATTTATGAAAAGACTTTAGCAACTCCCAAGCAAATGCAAAAAGAGGGAGGAGTCATTGGAATTAGGGCACACATGATGAAGAAAGATGGGGAGCACTATAACCACAACATACCTCACATAATGTATATGATTAAATATAGTCCAAAACAAATGTAACCCTATGGAGTGCCATTATTGCTGCATATGCACAAAATGGATTTTTTGAAATTCCCTCAAAAACTATAGTGAATGCAATGGGTGCCATGTCACTGTGCAAGCTAAAAGTGGAGTCATTTTTTAATATTTCTGAGAGGCAAATTCCTCATGGTTCAAACGCTAAAATTCCAGACCATTGGTTGTTAGGAATATTTGGTTTGATGCTCATTAGTTACACAATCTTGAATGCCTCAGAAGTAGAGATGAGCCATAGCATTGACTTGAAGAACAAGTGATGGTTCTTTCAAAAGGGCTTTGATAACTTTCACAACTAGTACAATAGGGTAGACGCCATTACCAGCTAAATAGAGGGATCAAATTGTTGAGGAAGCTATCGTCGTTGCCAGGAATTACAGAGAATGTCGAGAAAACAAGATTAGGGCAACAATGAGGAACAAGATGAAAATCAACGACTGGAAATAAAGAGATCTCAATGCAACTAAATCACAACCATCACCCGCCAGATCACCCAAACAAGCTGCTCACTTTTTAAAACCCACGTGATGGGTGAAAAGTTGCCACGTGGCGGGTGGGGCCCGATTGAAATCCACAGTGCACGGTTGAGAAATTTAAAAGGGGCAAGTGGTATATTTTATTTTAATGTTTTATATTGTTTTATAATGTAAAACAATGAGCAGATATAAGGGTGGGCCCCAAGAATAAATAAGTGCACGATTATAGTTTGTGAGGGAAACATTAAGCATATTTTCACCCTTCCCCGTTGGCTCACGGGTGGAAAATGCTTGACAACTAATTCTTGCGGGAGTGCGGGGAAAAGGTGGGTCTGGGAGATAAAAAGCATGGGGAAATGCTTTAAATGAAATATTCCAAATGTAAAGGAAATTTATTAAAAGTGAAAAAATCACATGAAATGGCACAAGGGGATAATATTTTGCAGCATAGGAAAAATATTTTAGAATGCAAAGTGAAAATATTTTGTCTGAAAGGGTAAATTTTTTGTGTAGCAAGGTGAAACTTTAAAAGGTACTATTAAGTGGCTCTATTATTGGAGATTAAAATATTTCATTTGCTAGAAAGTGAGAGTATGGAATGTAGCATTGACAAAGGGCATAAACAAAGTTTTCTTTTAATTTTCCCCAACAAATAAATGAAAGCTTTTAATATTTTAAAAGGATATACTTTTAAAATATAAGAGAAAGTTAAAGATTGGCTACGAACTAAAATAAACAAAGATAAAAGGGGGAATATTTTACTTTGTTAAAGTAAAATAAAATGTTGCTCCAACAAATAAGAATAGAAAAGGAATTTTCATGGGCAAAGGCTGAGATAAGAGGTATTTTCACACAATTGCTAGTAAATGATGGAATTCATCACATGGGCATATTTTTTGTTGAAGAACAACACACAACAAAGGCAATTTGGAGGAAAAATCTATTGCAAAGAGGAGAGATGAGAGAGGCTTTGTAATTTGGTTGATTGACGATGGATGAAGATTCCAGATGGCACCATTAGATTGATTTTTTGGCTTCTTCTATTTCCCTTTTATTCTCATTCTCTTCTCATTGTAAAGGGTTCTGAGGTTGAGTTCTTTTCTAAATTCTTGTATGGGGCTAGGTAGATAGAGAAATGTTTAATTATGAGTTATAATCTGATTATGTAAACTTCAATTGTGGATTCCATGAGTAAATATCAACCAGTTTATGCAAATAAATAATGAAAGTCATGAATGTCATCAAATTGTCTCCAGATTTGTACATTCTAGTCATATGAATTCAATAATACCAAGTATGCTTGAGTTTGTCACCTCAATTTCATGAGGTTTTTTTTATCTATTTATGGGTTTGTTTCAATGAAATGGTTAAATACTTTGAGTAGGTAATTGTGATTTAAGTGTGTAGGTTGGATCTGATAAGAAGAGTTTGATTGACAATAGGAGTGTGATTGTTGGTGTAAGACACTAACAGTTGATGCAAGGCATTAACAATTTTAAATCCATTGGTTGAATTTCATTTGCTAATGAATTCTCTTTATGTGTTTGACTCCATGGCCCAGAATTGGCACTGATCTATTATTTAGTTTTATGCATCTCAAAAACATGTTTAAATTAAAAATCATTTTTAAATCCTGTTGTTGGTTGTGGTTTGGTGTTGTCCTGCTTCCCAATTGTTGAGTGAGTGTTGAGAAACTAATAATTTAGCCAGGTTTGAGGTTGTCAATGCTTTCCTTGGTATATTTTCATTGGGAATCATTTGCTATAAAAAGCAATGTTAGTGTGTATGAGTGAATTAAATTTTGGGCATTGTATAGGTTGACCCACCTTGGTCCCGCATAGCCAAAAGTGTAGAAGATCTCAGTCTTTGATTGAATCTTGTCAGTGGGCCAAATCCACCATTGAATCTGATAATTAGAAAGTGGCTAGTCTATAGGATTCAATTGGTCTAGTTCAATTTGGAACACCAACACATCCGTGGTCAGGAAGTTTGGAACCCTAGGTGTTATTCCACGAGCTCTTTGTCTGAATGGTCTGCACACTGGGATGTGTGGAGCTCGTAAATACCTTGACCGAAAGAGAGGGGATAAGGAATCCTCGCCTTATGCTTGCTACTTAAGAGGCAATGTCCACACTATAGCTATCGAGAGAGTTCTAGTAGTATAATCCGGTCATTTGGGTACCAAGGCATCTTGTATGGTTTCTCTGAGAAACCTTTAGCAAGAATATAGGTAAACTTTAGAAATTGAATGAACAAGAAGGAAAACTGTCAAAGGAATGCATTAGCACTGTGGGAGACCCTTCGTTTGAAGTCGCACCCAAGCAATCTGATAATATGACCTATGAAAGCATCATTGACTTTACAGTAATCCCTCTTGAAATTTTTGTACTGTAGCTGAGGGTATCTATCATAAACCTTCAATTCCCTACCTAGTTCCTCATCAGGAGCTCTGAACAAGCCTCTATATTACATCTTGTCAGCTAGTAAATAGACCAAGTATGAAGTCATGTAGAAGCGCGAGGTCTTCTTGACAGCCACAAATTTCTCATGCAAGCAATTGCTAATTATCCCCACCCAATAGAACTTGGTTTTCCCACGGATGATCTCCTCAATGAAATATAGCATCCAATCATGAAAGAAGGCCACAATTGGAAGGCCCATAACCCTATTGAGTAGAGTTACCAAATCATGGTAATCCTCATAGAAGTCACTGTAGAAGAGCTCTTGGGGCACTTTAGTTGCGATGCCCCTCTTTTCTTTCAGCCAATATTGATTGATGAGCTTCTTACATTTGAGGAGGTCTTCATCCCACATCTATTTTCCATATTTTTTGGATGCTTCTTCCATTTATCTGAATGTAGGGATATGAAAAGCTCTCCCTATTGTCTTGGTAGATAGGTCAGCCAATATGTTCCCATCCCTGTCCACAATGGTTCTGGTCTCCTCCTAGTATGCCTCCCTACAAGCCATTACAAGACCAGGAGCGATGAGGGTAGGTGGAAAACTAGCAGCCTTGGCCAACCCACTACTTCCGATCTTCCTAGAATTTTCTGTTGTAGGGTTGATCTGGACCCTTTGCTTGAATTCGTCGATGTCTATGTGTCCGATGTTGGTATCTAAGACTTCCTTCCAAGATGTGGTGACCTTAGAGTTGAGAGGTTCCCCTTGAAACTTATACTTCATCTAGTATTTGTCTTCTTTTCCATGGGGTTCTTTAGTTGTTTTCTTTCCTTTTTCCTTCTCCACGACCGCCTCTGAGGGTCCTACACCTAGTTCCATATATTCTGCAGGCAAGAAAGAGGTAAGCACATTCAAGCATGAAATCACGGGAAAGTTAGCCAAAATCCTACTAAACAATGTTAGATTAGATAGTTCATCATTTAAGAATCCTAACATATCTTCCATATTGACATCATCCTTTCACAGGAAGGAGCTTCAGTAGTTCGGGCCCAAGGGTGTGGACTTCCCTAGGCTGGTGGTTGTTTAGAAGTGACAACAGAAGGGACGGCGAATAGGGCACGTTGGCCCGCCCTTCCAAACCCGCCTTAAGATTTGGTCTATGTGTGGGGTCCACCAAGGATGTTACCCTATTTTGGCACATGGTTCAAAGTCATGTTGATGTTTTAAGGGCATTAAGATCATCATTGGAGCAAGCAAAATCATAGGGGAGCTTGGTTGTTTGGGGTCTGCCATTTGAAACGGCACTGGAAAGACAGTGGCCTGTGGGCAGAGTTCTAGCATGCAGGACCCGAAGCTCTGGAAGGCGGCATCAAAGCTCAATTATCATTCAATTCATTGTAGGTTGGAGGGAGTGGATGGCTATTAAATGATGGCCATTCAAAATGGAAAAAGTCAAATGGCAATCTGACAGGAGCAACTTTCTGTATCGAGTCCAACTAGAGGTGGAGCCTTCGTGTTTACTTTGTTTATCGCTTGGAGAATCCATAGGCCATGGGGAAGTCGGGCTCCAGGCATCGAGCGGACGGGGATAGTTTTCCATTCGAGCATGACGAGGTCGGGATGGAGTCCCTCAGATGACAACCCTGTAGCAGAAACCCATCTAAGACTTGGCACTTGGAAACTTCATCTTGACGTACTTAGCAGCTACGACGGAGTCAGCTCCCAAAGACAGAATCCCGCAGGAGCAGACCCAAATGGGTTGATGGATCATTGGTTTGTGCCTAAGGGTTTCGAATGAAGTTCAAAGCGGCCGAGCAGAGGGAGCATCCCGTTGAGGAGGGCTCGAAGGGGTCATTTGTAGTTCTTAAGTTTAATTTAATTTTCAACGTTGGTGATGGAAACGGGAAGGCGTGAGCCCACCAGAGGCGAGAGCCCTAGTCAAAGAACGACAACGAAAAGTGTGAGTTTTGTGGATGGAATATGCATTCAATTTAAAGTTTGTTAAGGTTTCATGATGTGGGTTTTGTGCGCCTTAGTTGATTTCAGATAATTATCAAGTTTCTTCCCTTAATCTTATCAATTTTGCACAAAAATCAAAGAAAACTAAAAGTGAAA
>VDFB02000015.1:263231909-263253966 GCA_007258455.2 Sequoia sempervirens
TATATATAAGATTTTTGACCGACATCATGGTGTTCTTTATGTTCATGTTTCTTTTCATGTATGATTATGTGATGGATGCATGTTTAGATTAGATTCTATCATGATTTAATAAACACACATTAGATGTATGCTTAATTAAATACGATGATGGTCTAATGCCTGACTAAAAGAGTTAATCAAACACAATACATGGATACATGTAACAAAAAAGACAAGTATATATATAATTCTTAATTAAATAAATTAACTACATACATATGTTTACATCATAATACAAATTAAAAAGAGACTATGTGTTAATGATGAAATGTCATAGCATAACGAACTATGATCCATGGAAAGGAATGATGTCATGCACATACCACATAGACCTTATGCATAGTATTGACAAAGATTCATTGCATTGAGTAAATTAAGTTTTATTTTATTTTATTTTTTATTTCATTATAAATTAATTAAGATAGATTTTATAGAATTATTGTGGTTATTTATTATAAGGTCTACAGAGGAGTCATGGTAGAATAAATGTGCACATTTATTTGTGAGAAAATTATGTTTTAAAGAATTGGTGTTTGATTGCCAGACATATACTCATCTACTCCATAGTGGATCATAGCCATAGTCATGCATTCAAGAATTAAAAAATCATATGGTGGGGACATAACCCTAAAAGAGCCATCTTAATCAAAAAAGATCCTCAATATGATATTGATGTTAATCCTATGAAACTAATTAGATGGAGGGAATTATGTCGACACTTTGTGTAGGATGTCCTAATTCCTAGGGACTTGCAAGGAAATAAATATAAACAATACAAAGAGTATAAGTGTTACATTATTAGTAAAGAAAAATTCTAGTTGAGATGGATTGAAGAAAAAGTCTAGTATCTTGAAATAGGGAAATATTGACGCAGGAGCCTCAGAGCTTAAGTGTAATCTTACACAGCCAAAAAAAAAGTCTATTATTTAATTTTATCTTTTTCAATTTTGGGTTTTTTTTTTTTTAAAAAAATCTTGTAGGCATGAAGTAACTCTCCTTCAGTAACATTGAAAGGGCCCCTTCTTTCTACACTTTGTTTGGATCCAAATTCAGATGAAATGTGAAGGCATTTGGTGAAATTTCACATTACACTTGGAATGTAAATCCAATGCCTAGGTTGGGATATTAGTTTTTTTATTGCTCTTGTAACTCCCTATATTAAATAAAAAGAAACAAAATAAAAGTTTGTGAGTAGAGGTGCCAGAAAGAGGAAGTGGGTGTGCCAATAAGAGGGAGTGGATGACAATTTTGGCAAAGATTTGAATTTTACTTGGAAAAACATTAAAGAGTCCATTTGCATGAATTAACATGCTAGAATGGAAGAGAAAAAAGTTTTGAATGGAATTTCATGATAGAGGAAGATGGTCAAAAGCCATAACTGAGAGGACCAGTCTCAAAAAAGGCATAACTTTCTCATACGATATCAAAATAGAAAAATTCAAAATATTTCAAAAAGTTGGGAAGGAGACGCACAAAACATGGAAACTGTTTTAGAAGATTTATAGGAATGAAGGATCAATGATATATAGAAAGTGATGAGTTTGTAGTGAAACTTAACAAATTTGTTCTTAATCTTGTATGTAGATGATTGTTGTTGTAGATGGAGCTTATATGGAGGATTAAATGTGTGCCTTTTCATGTTTTCTTGTTGGTAATAAAGATTATAGCAGCAAATTTGAAATATTCATTCGTGGGTTTTTGTTAATGAAGAGTTTGGGTTCCTTGCCTATAGCTTGCCAATAGCTTTGAAGATTGAATATGAGATAGATGACTTGCATAAATATTGTTGTTGTTTACATGATTTTTTTAATGTTATTTCAGTGGATTTTTCTATGGTTTTAATTAAATGAACGTGCACAAATTTGGAGTTTGAGAAGTTGGAAATTGATTAGGTTGCAAGATTGGGTGGTCTGATGTATTGAAAAAGATAGTCATATCATTTCTCAAGGAATTCCTTAATGGATAGACTAGATGACATTAATCATCTCAAAACATATGTATCAAGATCATGTGGGTAGGATAATACTAGCCACACTTGATCATGGATAAAATAAACACTACTGTGTGTTTGTTAGAAGTACCAATTTTATATTAGCACAAATAAAAGGGCAGTTTTCCACTAAAATCAATATTAAAAAAAAACCATTTATCATGTGGATTCTTACCTTTATCAACATAATTAATGCACCATCTAGTGTTATCCATAAGTTCATCCTCTTAGTCATAAACTTCTTCACTAGGTGGATTGAGATCAAAGATTTTTAAAACGCTACAAGGTTAGTAGTGATTGAGATTTTTGGAGAATATAGTCATAAGGCTTGACACCCTTGATAAGAAGATCACTTATAATAAAAAATAATTGAAAAGGAATACTATCACCCAATTTTATTACTAGAATAAAATCTATCTCAAGCATATTTGAACTACAATTAATAGGGAAACTACTTGGATGGAGCCACAAACAAAAAACTGATGAAGATTAGTAAGAGGATTGGGCCTCAATCCAAGCAATAGTGAAAAAACATGCACACATATATTAACCCCTTTGGGATAATTGAACTAATCTGATGAAGAGTAATAAGAGGATTGGGCCTCAATCCAAGCAATAGTGAAAAATACATGCACACATAAATTAGGCCCTTTGGGATAATTGAATTAATACAAA
Organism: Sequoia sempervirens; assembly: GCA_007258455.2. NCBI lineage: Eukaryota > Viridiplantae > Streptophyta > Pinopsida > Cupressales > Cupressaceae > Sequoia > Sequoia sempervirens. Next base: position 263,234,614 of record VDFB02000015.1, read on the forward strand.
TAAATAAATGGGGAAATCTCTTATATTTTGGTTTATGACAAAGAAGTCCAAATACCAATTTTCATAGAGCTACTAGCACTAAGCATTCTACACAAACTAGAGATCGATTTTATGTATCCATAATAACAAGACTAGCCAATTTCACGTGGTTAGGAGAAATAATAGTCACATCCTAGGATAATATGAATGAGCATCAAAATTCAATAAACAAATAGTTTGATGAGTTTACCATGATGCAGAGCTTCAAAGAAGGAAATCATGTGCTCAAATGGGATGAACACAAGTTAAGTCTTTGGTCTCATGATAAACTTGAATCACTCTAGAGTAGACTATATATTATCTTTGGTTAAAAGTAAGTTAATATATTTGATCTCTCAATACTTAGTGGGACCATATTTGAAACCATACTTGTAAGTGACACTAGCTATTTGCATCATAATTTTGTAACAAATATTTATTTATATCCACTATTATGTCATTCTTATTTATATGTTTTTTAACATTATTTTTTCTCATTTGATATCCAATTCTAAGCCAACTATGTGAAAAATTCCTACACTGTCCCAACTCTCTAAAAAAACTCATGCCAAATAGTTATCTAGAGGTCAATTCTACCTCTCTAGCAAAATAAAAGTAATATGAGACCCTTTATTAAAATAAGGGTATGCATCATTGATATTTCCATACCATCCTTCATGAAATAATTACCACTAACTTAAGAAGTTGCATTTAAAAAAAACTAGTAAAGTCTTGTCAAATGTATATTCCTTGATATGTATTAATCATAACCAATAATTGAGAAAATCAACTACCCTTTAGCTATGTTGTAATAAAACCCAACACAAGGCATCAACAAATCAATTTCATCCCAATCAAATAGTTCCTACTGAAATTCTAAACTAGAATTCACTCAAGAGGCTACTAAAACTTCATGGGCCATTAGATTAAATTTTTCCCACACATTTGGACCATTCATTGCTAAACAAGGCTAGTTAAGTCACTATGCCAAAATCAAATCACCTTAACATGCATTTCGGCTCCACCAAACCCTACACAATGAATCCTTTCCTATAATAGTTGTCCATATCTAGCTACCATGTTAGTAGTTGTAGCCAATGACAAGACAACATTTCAAATTTTGAGAAATATGAATGATCTAGCAACTCGATGATGCAATAAATGACTAGTCATAACTTGATAGCCAAGGAGTTCAAATTCAAAAAAATATGAATAGGAATGTCATCAATAATTAAACTATTTAGAATTTGGAACACTCAAAATTCTCTAAGAGTTATTAAAAATTAATATTCACCAAAAAAACCAAAATATAAGGCATATAGAACAAGCAATTGATAATGAACCTAAACTTGTGATTATGGGCAACAATATCTCAAGAAGAAGTTAAGGAAAGAAGATAATTGATACAATGGTAAAGGATGTAGAAAACTAGAAGAGAAGGTAATCATCCTATATATACCTTTAGAAAAGAGTAAGTTCCTCATTGAGCTTGACCTAACTAAATTTTCTTGCAAAAATATGCACTCTACTAAGTCTTAAGGATTTGTCTTTTTGTTCATCTCAAATTAGCTTTAGTATATAGAATATAACTAATTATGAGAATTTTTTTTTTTTTTGCTATACTAAAAAGAAGTACAAAACAAGACTAGTAATATTTTATGTGTTTTAACTTATGAAATAAAATACTTCCTAAGCAAAAATTAAGAATGACATTGGAAATCTATACATTTTAGAAAATAAAAATACATAATTGATAAACTAAATTTAGAAATATAAATAATATAGAATAAGGAACTTAATGTTAAAACATGGAGATCATTGGCCAAGGAATGATTGTAATGTGTAGATGTCCACACAACACACTATCAATCAACTCATTTGTTATAGTCACATTTATGTGTTGTCATCCTAGAAATTTGTAAAATTTAATTGTATAGCTAGATTTTGACTTCCTTGTACAACATGAGACAAATGCAAGCACAACGATAAAGACAAAGATGCTAAGAAACACATAAATAATAAAACTAAATATAAATAAATGAAATAAATTTAAATGAAAAAATGAATGAAAGAAGGGAATAGTATGAAAAGCCTATGTGAATTTGTATATCTTTTAACCCTGCTACTTGAACAAAAGATAAGGTTCATGTTTCTCAAGAGCTTTCCACAAATGGTCAAGAAACTATTTACCTTATAGTTTCTACATGGATTCAATGGCATAGCTGAAATATAAATTAGTGTGTGCACCTAATCTATGATGTACCCATATTGCACCCATGTTCTGTACATGAAGATTTTTTTTTATTTAAACAAATTAATCTTGTTTTCATCACATTACAATTGTAGTGTATTGTGTGTACTCAACAACATTGCACTAAAATGCAAATGAAGAACACAACCCATTTCACGAGGAAAATAAGTTTTAAAGAGATTGGTGGTATAGGACTCATTCCACACAACTTATGATTATGAAATCATCCTAGTATATATTATGACACAAGACAATCCTTACATCTGCCCTTAGCAATACAACTTAATATTTCATAACAAGGAGAAATCCTTTCTATTTTTCTTACAATAAATCTTTCCTAAACACATTAGAAATATAATAAATACAAAGTAGAGAACATCTGCCCTTAGCAATACAACTTAATATTTCATAACAAGGAGAAATCCTTTCTATCTATTTTTCTTACAATAAATCTTTCCTAAAGACATTAGAAATATAATAAATACAAAGTAGAGAAATTAATCTCCTCATTAAGTTTCTCATGATCTAAACAAATTTAAATCATAAGAAATTGAAATAAAAGAAAATATGAATTTTATTAATTTTTTAAAATATGATGCAAAAATAAAAAATGATAATTTTATAGAAGAATCGACTATATATATATATAAAGTTATATATTCCCTCAGCTCTCCACTCAACACATTAATGCATTCCTTCTTATTCTCTGTCTTTAAAATGGTGGGACTAACGAATTTTAAAGTATGTTTTTTTGTTGCCATGAGTGAGTGGAATATATTGCAGCATTGCATTATTATTTAGCAAGTTAAAAGCAATGTTGATTAGGCAAATATAAAATATTGTAAATGGCACACAAATTTGTATTGTTCACAATGATTGTAATTAATGCACTAAATTTTTAGTATGCTCTCTTCCACTGTACTCAACGCATTAGTGCATTCCTCATTATAACTCAGTTTTAAATGGTGGGCCTCATCAATGCCAATGCATGTTTAAATGTGGAGCTATTATTTTCTCCATAAAGCTACATTGGAAGCGAATAATATAAGCATGATCATGTGTTAGACTCAATAGCTTGAAATATTAATAAATCGGTTTGAGGAAAATTCAGTGAATTTATCGTCATGATAAATTTGATATTGTGGAAAATTTACTACCAGCAATTTATCGTTAATTCATCGTCGTGGATAATTCACCGTCAATATTTCATCATCATGATAAGTTCATCTCGTGGAAAATTCACCACCAACAATTCATCGCCAATTTATTGTCGTAAATAATTCATCGCATATACAATTAGAAAATTTGATAATTCATTGCATTGTACCATACAACTACAAGAAAAAGATTAACAATACCTCAAAATATCTTAATGTCATCAATTGATACCAGAACAAACTTGCAACACCAATACCAATGTGATATGTGGAGCATAAACACTACCCAATACAACGGAAATAAAAATGGTGCATCAGCATATTGACAGATAAGCTAGAGCTTGGTGCAATATTGGAATATGAAGATCAATTTAGCATGAGAACTGAAAAGAAAAATAAAGCAACTTCCTTTAAACAATGAAGTTGTGAAGAATGCTTGTATGGAGGAGGAGGATAGGTAGAAATGCCATGACTCTAAGAGTGCCTAGGAGGTAAATCTGCAATAAAATAATGCTCCAAAGAATTCGAGTGGAAAGAAAAAAGTGAAAACTGAGAGGACAATGGCATAGCCACTTAATCTGTGATCCAAAGTTTAAATCCAGTTTTAGTCTTTATTTAAAGACATAAATAAATGCATATCTAAGGAGCCTACTCAGCATATAAGGAAACGTAGATGTAAATGGCTGGTGTAAGAATATGGAGATATTGCAATTTATAGCATAAATAGAAAAATATATGTATTACATAGCAAGGGAAGGGATAAAGTCTATTAGGTGATTATTTTATTAATTTACAGTAGGGCTCCTTGCTGTGCAGTGTCATTTTTTTCCTTTTTCTAACAACAAGCATTAGCTCTTGGAAATTTTGATATGTTCAACACAGTTTTAAAATTATCTTTGTGTCTCCTTTTAATTTTTGATTGTTTCAAGTATTTCCTATTATTAAAATATTTCCATTCCCTTTACATACTCTAATCTATGCAAGGTGATTGTAGTTGTAGATTATTTGCAAATTCAAAAAATTTACTTCCACCACTATGAAATTTTGACTGTTTACATTTTTGTTTTTGAACAATATGTCATTTGAAATTTTTCTCTTTATCATAAAAGATTTTATTTTTACAATTTCTTCTTTTCATATTTTTTAAATTTCAATGACACACTATTGAAATATTCCAAAATTCTTGATTTAGAGAGATTTTATTTTTTTATTTTTACAATTTTTTATATGAACTTTGATGTGAAAATCTTATTTGACTCGGTTTAAATTGGCAAGTCCAAAACAATACATGTAGACATAATGTCTATAAAAAATGGCAATTTTATTTTGCATAGAAACTGAATCATATTATTAAAATGATGATTCTCAATAAACAAATACAATCCTCCAACTGATTCTAATGTGGAAACAATACAAATGAATATTACAAGGAGTGTTCTACTTTGTCATATCATTTGATCAAGAGCATTATCAATGTTGCCAGAATTGAATCTGTGATCAAGTGGTTGTTTTCCTTCATAAACTTCAAACCCCTGCAAACAACAAGCCAAAAATTCAATGTGATGCTCTGTTAATGTTAATTTTTTATAATGGAAGGTAATAATAAATTCAATGTGATGCTCTGTTAATGTTAATTTTTTATAATGCAAGATAATAATAATATGAACATTCATGACAGAATCAAGTTTAAATCCACCTTACTGACGTAAGACCTTGCCCAAGTTTTACTAATAAAAATAATGGGTACCTTGAATCCTTATTTCCAAATCCAAATTCTCAAAAGAGCACACCAAAAATTCAAAATACAATGCTCTTGAGAGCTAAAGCTTCCACCTATAACGTCGACTACAAACACAAGGATGCTGCACAGGGAATTTATTCACAATATAAATAATGATGATCAAATAAAACCTTGTCAGGACATTTTCAGGAAAGGATGGCCTTGAAAAAAATTTGAAACATGTGGAATTTCTTTTGGTATGTCACAAAATTATAGCCCTGCAAAGGATAATATGCTAGATGTGCTTGTAGAGCTTTGTGACATGGCCCATATGAAAGTCACAAATCACACCAACATAGCCCTTTTATAAAGCCTATGGCATCACCCATAAGTGTGGTAGCTCATGCATAAAAAATTACTTCAAATAATTTACTAATTAGCAACATCGAGTTATTTTCTAATATACTTGATTTTCCTATTCAAATGATTCTTGTCAATTTGAATGATGAGTTCATTTTACTGGGGCTGTATCTTGCCTCATAATGCCCACAGGAGCCTCTGACAATCTACAGACCCATCTGAAACAATCACAGAGCATCAAAAACCTTCAGTCAATATTTACTTAAAAAATATGCAAATAGCAAACAAAAGACAAATTTTCAAAGTGTAACATTTTATCATTAATTTTTCTTCTTCCATATATAATTAAATAATTTTAATTATTTAATTATTTAATTATTTTCTAATGTCATATTTCTCTCTTAATTAAATCACTTTATTTTATTCTTCTTTTGATTAATTTAAATAAATGGACCAATTTATTTAAATTGCGTCACTAATTTATCTTTTTCTTCCCATAATTAAATACATTTTTCATTTTTTTTCATTTTTCTCTATAATTAAATAATTATTTTAATTATTTAATTATTTATTAGCCTTTTCCCTCCATAATTAAATAAATTCTTATTTATTTAATAATTTATCATTTTTTTTATCTCCATAATTCTAATTATTTAATTATTATCATTTCCATCTTTGTATTAAATAATTATTTAAATTATTTAATAATTTAACACCCCACCTTATTCTATAATTAAATAATTATTTTCAATTATTTAATTATTCATTTTCTCTCCTTTAAAGTAAATAATTTTTTTTAAAAAATTTATAGGTAAGTGTTACCAAATTATGGGTGGTAACTCCCAATTATGTTAGAGAGAGAGGATAGGTCAAGTGGGTGCAGTCCATGGAGGCACTCACCCCACACCTTTTACGATTTGGTTTAGGTATGGTGGCCACACTGGCACCACCTTTCACATAGGTTACCCACTAGCTTTTAACCTTGCCACATGTTCCTAAGGTTTTGTGTTGGGATGAGACGTGTCTTGCTTCAGATGAGTTAGCCTTTGCATTAGTGTAGATGGCATTTACTATCTCTTAGTCTCTGTAATCCTTAGCTTGCCAAGAAATGATTGATTTTTTCCTTACTCATGTGTCACAGTATCCCAATTCATTCCAGGGGACTCAACTTAATTTCATATAATTTTGCACATTAGAAGCAAGTTAAAATTGGTGTAATGGGAAGCCAAATGAAGTGTTTGGAGTTTTCAACACCAATGGAGACTCCTATTCTGCTAATTAGTGACTGAAGCCAATTATCTTTTTTTGGGGTGCATTATTGATCAACACTTAAAGCTTGTGTTGGTTGAGAGGGGATTGTTGACGATGAAGGTTGTTCGACTCATTTTAGGCAAGAAATTTCTAGTTTCTAAGGAGTGTTAGCAGGTTAATACAAACATTCCCACCCACTTTGTTGCCTCACTCCTTGATCTTCAAGTGCCCAAGGATTTCGTTGGACAGTTAACCCACAAATTATTTTGTCCTTATTTGCTAGGAGGGCTGGAAGTTGTTCTTCATGTAGCTCAACTTGTAGTTGGGATCCCCCGTCAACGGGATCTTAGTTTACTAGTTGGGGTACCGCGGTATTACTCACTTCTATTAGATATCAAGGATGGGGAGCTCCTGGTTTATCGAGGCCGCACCTTAATTGCTTACAAATTTCTTCGCAAATTGTACTAGTTCGAACCTGTTGATGACTTCAACTGGCTCGATGAGTTTGATGCTTATGAGGCAGATTGACAAAAGAACTACTTTTGGATTTTTGCACGAACCTAGATAAGATCTTTCTAGGGTAGTTCTTTGGGTTGGGTTCTAATAAAACGGTAATGGGGATAGGATAGGATTTCAATTTTGGCTCAATGTCATCATTTACCATTATGAGGAAAGCTTATGTAATTATCTCCACTGTTCAATATTTTGAAACCTTGAAATATGCTTAAGTATTCCCCTTTAATATTCTAGGGCAGGGCTTAAATGTGGTATAAAATGGGGAAAAGGACCCGTATCTCCGTTTTTTGAACAATATCTCAAAAAAGTTTGAAAAGGGCCTTCTTTTATGGCTAAGATTATTGCTTATAAATTTAAGAAAGTGATATTTGTGACCGTTTTTGTTCTTCGAGCTATGGTTTCTTTCCTCATTCATGGTTTAGAAATTTAGATTTTCATGGTTAAAAAATAGGATTTTATCTATAATATGATAGTGTAGATTTTTTCTTGCTCCCTTATTCCTTTAATCGATGGTTTAAAGGAATTTTTGAGTCAATGCTTAATATTACACATTGTAGCTCTATTATGTTTTCCGATGCTTGTTTATCTGAAAAAGTTTATGTACTATTATACATATTCTAAAATGAAGGATAAAGTCATGATTCACATATTTTATGTTAACGACGTTTTCATTTAAGCATTCAAATATGTGTAATTTTTAGAGGTTTGTTTTTTTTAAATTTGAATACTTATTTCATAGGGCTTCCACTATCAGATTAGGGTTGATGATTCCATTATGTCTTACATGTGTTGCTTTATTTTGTCTGTGATAGTTAGCCTTTATTTTGCTAATATCGGGCACAAGTCTTTCCATAACATGGTCTTGTCCTCAGATAGTAGGGTTTTATCCAAAATGTTAGCCCACTTTGGGTATTTCTACAATTTGAGTATTTTTAGGTGTTATGTTGTGATTAGATAAAAAGTATCATTTACCTCTGCTAGGGCTCTGCTTGACACTTAACTATTATGTTATGACTCAATTATTTTGAGTTACCCTTTCTTAATGTGGACGATTGATTTGCAAGGTAAACCCTAGTTTCATGGTGTATCATATTCGAGTCGTAGGATTGTTATCCTTATTTGGTATGGAAGTTTACATCCTTATTGCATTACGTTACCTTGGTTTAATTTGGTAAGTATGATTAGTTCAACATCTCCTTGTTTATTCATTATTGCTTGTTAGTTCATTATCAATTTGAAACATACTGAAAATAAATTCAAGTTAAGGTTTAGGAATGCATACCTTTCATAGGGGCCAAGCTTTTTGAAATTAGACACTTGTACCTCATGCTTGAGACCACCTTACGGTTCTTTGAGATTCCATGTTATGTTCAGTCTTCCTCACTTATTTTTTCTGATTGGAGGGCAGGTGCATGAAGATGGGTAGCCAATTTGTGGCCAACTTTTTAAAAAAGTTTTGAAAACTCATAACATGAATGCGTTATAATGCGAGCATGTTATAATGCGAGCAAATTATAACACGCTCGCGTTATGACCTATTAAAAGAAAAAAAACAAATCAAATTCATTCTTGCATTTGACTGTGTTTTTTCTCTTGCCTGTGGCCAAAACCCTAATTTTTCGTGCTCGCGTTCTGGGAGGAGGTATTTTGCAAAATTCTTCATCAACGGTTGTTGTTTCATCGTGAGGATTCCACCACGTCGACGAGGAGGTGTGAGAGGTAATGATTGTTTGTTTTTTGTTTTGAATTTGTTAGTTTTAGGTTGTTTCTTATATTTATTTTTTCAATTTGTAGATGTTAATCAACCTGCAAACCCTCCTCAAAATCCTCAAGAAGCACAACAATAGCAAGAGGAACAAAATCTTGAACAAACACAAGAAGAAGAACAACAACAAAATCCTCAAGTTAATCAACCACAACCTCAATCTCCTCCACCAATCCCTCAACATCCTCCTAGAACTCAACAAAACTTAATGAGGGAAATTGAGAAAAATAAGAAACAAATTGAGGATTTAATGAGGAGGTTGAACGATCCAAATGGTTTAAACATGGAAAGAATGACCCTGGGAACTTAGCTGAAAGAAATTTTAAAACATGTAGATTCAATCAACAAACAATTAACTGGTTGGTAGGATAAGAGGCAAGTAGCTAGGGCTTATTACCAAGATAAATTATCATATAAAGATGTAAGAGATTTAAAAATTACAAAAGGTGATTTGTGTGTATTATTCACTAACCCATGGTCAAATTAAAATCTCTCCCTCAATGCGAAGAGGTTTCATATTCATTGGTGCCACCACAAGAGATTAGGAATTTTTTTTGAGATAGGTGGTACATGGTTTTAGATGACCCACCATGCAACAATTGTGAAATCCCACAGTATTTCCTTAGGAAACTATACTGTGAGTTCATTTTGAACAAAATCCCAAATTATTTTGATATGAGGGACTTCCAAGGGAGAGGTGGGGGTTCGGCTCAAGATAGACTTGGTGCACAATAGGATCCTAGATGGCAAGGGAGATGACCTCTTGCTAGGCTGCCTCATGAGCACATCGTCATCCCTTTCATCGCGAAGGAGAGTGTCGATGTAGAGACTTTGCAGGCCATCAACTCTTTGACCCAAAGTGTCATCCAGCATGTTAGCCCTATTCTACAATGCCATCTAGGGGAGTCTTCGAGTGGTGGGCTTCGATCCCATTTGTATCAATCTTATGGGGTGACTTGTTCATATGACCCCATTGACACTCAGGAGGCTGCTACGTAGGATTTGTCTACAACTATGGAGATGGAAAGGGCAGCTGACATTTTGCATGCGGCCCATGACATTGATACTCAGGTAAAAGTTAGCATGTTCATTGAATTTAATTTATTAAATGTTGATTTTGAAATTCAAGATTAACTAATTTAGTTTTATGATGTTAATAAAATTGCAAAGTCACATAGTTGATACTAGTTACACCAGCGCCACACCTACTTATTTCTCCACTGCACCTATCGTTGAGGTATGTAACTAGTAAACAATTATAAATTTATTACATGTTAATAGCATTGTTTTATGAATGGTATTTTAATATGTGATTTTGGATGTTGAATAGGCTAATATTGGAGGTTTCGAGGGAACACCTCCCAGTGCTAGTGGATTTAGTCAAACCTACACATAGGTAATAGAATAAAGAGTTTAACTAATGAATTGTACTTAATAGATTTATGTAGTTTATATTCATATCATTGATTGTGTTGCATTGCACATCTTTCAAACTCAAAGCATTACTTCACATTCCATAACTAATAACTAGATGTTGATAGATGAAAAAATTTCAACTACAATAGAGTTGTTTAGAAAGTCAACATAAGAAGTGATGCGATTACTTCACATAGCATAAGTAATAAGTCTGGGAGCAACTTCCAGTGCATTTGTTTGTCATGGCATTCCATGAGACCACTTTTACTGAGGCATATTTTCCAGCTAGTTCATTGCCTTGTCTATGTTATGGATGCTTGGAAGGAATATATGAAATAATAATAGTAAAAGCAATAGCATAGACAAGAACTGTGGAGTTGTTTGAAAAAATTGCCTCAAAGAAATCACGGTCTCATGAGGTGATGTCCATCACCATGAGACCAATTTGAGGGCACTTCCAAGCTCCTTACCTCTTCTATGCTACCACATTTTCCATACATGTCTACCAAAGCATTTTATCAAATAGTTCATTTCCTAACTGCTATGGCTAAAAGCTTAAAAAAGGTTCTTTCCAAAAAACTATGGATGCTTGGAAAAAATATATCAAAGCATAATAGTAAGCAATAGCATTGACAAGGAAGTTAGTAGTTTGAAAAAATTTCTTGAAAAAATGTGGTCTCATGGACATTTCTTCGAGGCATTTCTTCAAACAACTCACCACCTTTTTTATGATACCACATTTTCCATACATGTGTACCAAATCATTTTATCAAACTACTCACTTCCTTGCTGCTATGGCTAAAAGCCTAAAATAGGTGCTTTCCAACAAACTATGGATGCTTGGAAAAATTTCTATCAAAGTATAATAGTACAAGCAATAATACCATAGAGAAGGCAATCAACTGTTTGAAAAAATGCCTAAAAGAAATGCAGTCTTATGGTGATGGAATTCCATGACATGCATTTGTTTGTAATGGCATTTCATCACCATGCGACCCCATTTCTTTGATGCTTTTTTCAAAAAGTTCACTGCCTTCTCTATGACACCACATTTATTGTACATGTCTACAAAAACATTTTATCAAACGGTTCACCGGCTTACTGCTATGGGTAAAATCCTAAAAACACGTGCTTTCAAACAAGATATGGATAGGGAAAGTAGTAAGCATGATAGTAAAAAATATATAGTTTAATAAGTACTCAAAATTTTGTTCATTATCTCATACATTATAAGTCATGACGTGGATCTCTATTATAGTTTTCATGATTGAATAATTTATTGTTTTATTTTTAGATGTTGCAAATAGAGACACCTCTGAATGTTCAGATGGAAATGGACATCGGTGTTTCATCTACTATAGAATCCTCGATGGCTCTGACAGGGGAGGTATGAGGCAAATTACTAAATTTCAATTTACATTCATTGTTATAGATGTTTGTTAGTGAAAAATAAAACCATTATTGATTTGTAGTTTAATTTCTATTTGGATGGTTTATATAGGGCTTCAACACACCTCAGCATGGACATTTGAATATTTCCCTCATGGAGAGTGATCATCAGCTAGCGGTAAATGATTATTTTTTTAAATATATCATTTTTTTAATGTAATTTCTATATATTAATGTCTTTACTTCTTATTGTAACAGATAAGACTTGACCAAGAACTAAACCCTAGGAGGAGCACCTGGAGCACTCCTCGACCGTAGCATAAACGAGTGAAAGATGTATCACCATCCGATCGACAAGCAAAGGGAAAGAGTTTATTTCGAGAGCATGGAGAGTGATGACTTTTGATTCCAGAGCCCTTTGTTGTATGCCTATATGACAATTTTGTACATATTTTGTATTGGATATATTTGACATTATATGCCTATATGGCATTCTCGTAAGCCTATATGGATATTTTGTACCTATATTTAATACTTATATTGATATATATTGATGTATGCCTACATGGATATTTGGTTAATACAAATATTTTTTATATATGGTGTCCATATTTGCATTATAAATCTGTGGTTCAATAGATATGAGTTATGTGTATTCAAGTGTATACTTTACAACTTACGTGTATACTTTGTGACTTATGTGTATTCCAATGTATACTTTGCAACTTATGTGTTTTCATGCGTATACCTTGTATTCATGCATATACTATGTATTTGTGTTTATACTTCAAGGCTTATGTGTATTTGAGTACTTGTGCTTCCCTTATTCACATGTACATGCTTGACTTATTCACATGTATACTTATTAATTGGTTAGCCCTAGCATTGATCATTGTTGTCCTTCATAGTTTGTCTTGAATATTAATTGATTGATGCTAAACAACTTTATTAGTCGATGCTAAACAACTTCAATATTTCTAGGAATACTAGTAGGATTACAAATTCCAAATTGCACAAATTGAAAAAAAAAAAATAACTATAAATAAATGCATTGATTATTAACTTGATAATTGATTAAGAATGAGTATAAAATATATCAAAAGATGAGCCTTTTAGAATGGCAGCTGTCAATTAGAAAAAAAGGCAAAGCATTCCCAATACTTTGAAAGTAATAATCCACCCAAAATTGCAACGGGAGAGAAGTGATTCAGAGCAAGGAGGGCTTCAATTACTAATCAAAAATTCAATTGATTTCTTGAACAAGCTTTCAATCTCAAAAACCCTAACTAGGGTGATTCCCTTCACAACTTCACTATTTGTCTTGTAGGTCTGTAGACCTAGTTTCTTAGACCTATCTCACAAATCCAATCTCAAACCCATTAACCAATTATATTTTCAAACACCCTTTAAGGCATACCAAAACATATCTCAAAAGATCATATAACTCTTTTAGAAAAAATCCCTCAAACTGATGTTTTTACACTATCCCCTTAAGCCAAATAGGCCTAATTTACAAAGCAATTCTCCTCTAAAAAATTTTCCAACCCCAAATACCTATGGATAGTCATTTACTAGTCTATAAAACCACCAAATCTACAACTTTTATCTAGTGAACCGCTTACTAAGTCCTCTTTATACAAAACCATCATTTTTGCAAGTTACAAAGGGATTTACTGAAAATCCCACTTCCCAACTTCTTTACACTTCACCAATGAATCAAAAATGATTTAAATGGCCTGTGCATGGTTAATATATCACCAAAAATTTCTGCCACAAGATTTTTCCTCACCTACCCACCTTTAACCATCAAATTTCACTCAAAACATTCAAATTTGACAACTAGGGCATCATGCCCAAACCCCAAAATGACTTCTCCTACTCCCAAAACCATTCAACCAACTAGATCCTACCATATTGGGCCCATTCCACTCAACTACAGGAGTTACAGTCAATGGAATGGGCCATAATCACATTTTTTATGTCTTCAAAACCTTAAAATTGGAGTTTTAGACCTACCTACAGAGAAAAATCAATAAGATTCTACAACCCTAAAGAAAATGCCTAAAAATCAGTCAAAATGATAGATAGGACACTGAAACAACAATTTAAATCAATTTGGAGTCACCATCAGGGCGTATGGGTTGTGCAACTACTCTGCAACAACAATATTCAATAAAGGGGCCACTACACTATTTGCATTTGACATTTTTTCCATCAAGTAAAAATTGGACACCACGGGAAAATGACTCCGAGATAACAAAAACCAAAAGAGGTTATTGTAGAGGGGCCCAACGAAATCCCATAGGCTTAGACAAATATTTTTTAAGCATCATAGTTTTTGAGTAATAGCTCATCAAAGATTGCTTCTCTTTTGCACTTTGGACCCTTAAGGGATCGATCTGGTTGAACGTAGCTCAGAGTAATTCTGCATGTTTCGATGTGAAATAGGACCATTCCTAGCATAAACATACCTATTCAGACGTGTTGGAATAGTTCGTTTGGTCATACACGTTGCAGAAATAAAGTTGCACCACTTTGCAACTTTCAACTACTTGCATTTGACAACTTTTTCCCTAAGTGAAAATTCTACACCACAAGAAAATTCCTCCTACATAGTGAAAACTAGGAGAGGCTATTGTAGAGGGGCCCAACAAAATCCTATAGGATTAGACGAGAAGTTTCTAAGTGTCATGATATTCGAGTAACAACATGTTGAAGTTTGCAACTATTTTGCACTTTGGACTCTTAAGGGATCAATCTGGTTGAACGTAGCTCAGAGTGATTCTGTGTGTTTGGGTACGAAAGAGGACCATTCCTAGCGTAAACATACCTATTTTGATGCGTTGAAACAATTTTTTTGGTCACACAAGTTGCAAAATGAAAGTTGTACCACTTTGCAACTTTCAACTACTTGCATTTGACAACTTTTTCTCCAAGTAAAAATTCACTACCACGAGAAAACCACTCTGAGATAGAAAAAACCCAAGATAGGTTATTGTAGAGGGGCTCAATTCGATTCCATAGGATCATACGAGAAATTTCTAAGCATCATGGTATTCGAGTAATAACATGCTGAAGTTTGCAGCTATTTTGCACTTTGAACTCTTAAGGGATCAATCCTATTGAACGTAGCTCAGAGTGATTCCGCATGTTTGGGTGTAAAAGAGGACCATGCCTAGCGTAAAAGTACCTATTTGGATGTGTTGGAATAGTCCATTTGGTCACACGAGCTGTAGAATGAAAGTTGCACCACTTTGCAACTTTCAACTACTTACATTTGACAACTTTTTCCCTAAGTGAAAATTTGCCACCACGGGAAAATGCCTCCATGATAGCGAAAAATGAGAGAGTTTATTGTAGAGGGGCCCAACGCGATCTCATAGGATTAGATGAGAAGTTTCTAAGCATCACAATATCTGAGTAACAACATGCTAAAGTTTGCAACCATTTTGCACTTTGGACTCTTAAGGGATCGATTTGGTTGAACGTAGCTTAGAGAAATTCCGCGTGTTTGTGTGTGAAAGAGGACCATTCCTAGCATATGAATACCTATTTGGACGCATTGGAATAGTCCGTTTGGTCATACGAGTTGCAGAAATAAAGTTGCACCACTTTGCAACTTTCAACTACTTGCATTTGACAACTTTTTCCCCAAGTAAAAATTTGCCACCACGGGAAAATTCCTCCTACATAGTGAAAACTGGGAGAGGTTATTGTAGAGGGGACCAACAAAATCCTATAGGATCATATGAGAATTTTCTAAGTGTCACGATATCCGAGTAACAACATGCTGAAGTTTTCAACCATTTTGCACTTTGGACTCTTAAGGGATCGATCTGGTTGAACGTAGCTCGAAGCGACTTCGCCTGTTTGGGTATGAAAGAGGACCATGCCTAGTGTAAACATACCTATTTAGATGTGTTGAAATAGTTTTTTTGGTCACACAAGTTGTATAATGAAAGTTGCACCACTTTGCAACTTTCAACTACTTGCATTTGACAATATTTTCCTCAAATAAAAATTTGCCACCATGGGAAAATGCCTCTGAGATAGCAAAAACCAAGAGAGGTTATTGTAGAGGGGCCCAAAGCGATACTATATGATCATACGAGAAATTTCTAAGCCTCACGGTATCCGAGTAACAACATGCTAAAGTTTTCAGCCATTTTGCACTTTGGACTCTTAAGGGATTGATCTGGTTGAACGTAGCTTGGAGAGATTTCGCATGTTTGGGTGTGAAAGAGGACCATGCCTAGCATAAAAATACCTATTCAGATGCATTGGAATAGTCTATTTGGTCACACGAGTTGCAAAATGAAAGTTGCACCACTTTACAACTTTTAACTACTTGCATTTGATAACTTTTTCCCCAAGGGAAAATTCACCACTACGGGAAAAAAACTTTGAGATAGCGAAATCCAAGAGAGGTTATTATAGAGGGGCTCAATGCAATCTCGTAGGATCAGATAATAATTTTCTAAGAGTCTCGGTATCCGAGTAACAACATGCTAAAGTTTGTAGCCATTTTGCACTTTGGACTCTTAAGAGATCGATTCGGTTGAATGTAGCTCAGAGCGATTATGCGTATTTGGGTGTGAAAGAGGACCATGTATAATGTAAACATATCTATTCAGATGCGTTGGAATAGTTTGTCTGGTCACACGAGTTACAAAACGAAAATTGCACCACTTTGCAACTTTGCACTGCTTGCATTTGACACTTTTTCCATCAAGTGAAAACTGGACACCATGGAAAAACCATTCTGAGATAACAAAAATTGAGAGAGTTTATTGTATAGGGGGCCAACATGATCTCATAGGCTCAAACAAAGATTTTGTAAGCACCATGGTTTCTGAGTAATACCCTTTCAAAGATTGCTACCCTTTTGCACTTTGGACCCTTAAGGGATCAAGTAGGTTGAACGTAGCTTGAAGCGATTCTGCATGTTTGGGTGTGAAAGAGGACCATACCTAGCGTAAATGTACCATGCCTAGCATAAATCCTCAACTTTTGATCAAAGAATATGGTGCAAGTGCACCATGACCAAGACATGAAATTGGGGAATCTTAGTTTGGTTTCTTTGAAAGTTTGAGTCTTGGAATGTAATAAGGCCATGTCAAGGCCATTCTAGTGTCTAGGGGGGTCATTTTTGTGTCATTTAGGTGATTAGGGAGTTTATAGTGCAATAAAGAGTTAAAATGGAAAAGTTGTCAAATTTGTAAGTTGCAAAATTGCAACAAATTTAAATGACAACGGTTAGATTTTTAAAAAGTTATTTCTTTGGTGGTTGAAGTCGGTTGGGAAAAAGTAGTTGGGTCTCTTTATATTTAAAAAGGCCTCACATGGTTCAAGGTTGAGGTTGGAGATGTTGTACTTAGAAGAAGATCAATAAAATTCATTGTTTCCTCGCAATTTTCTATATTTTACCAAAAAATATGATGTTTCCTTGAACTATATAGTTCTGTATAGGGTGATTGTGCTATCTTTTGGATGGAATTCAGTGGGAAGTAGACTTAATTTTAGTTTTGGTTTGGTTGAATTTCAAGTGATTTTTTGTATTTTAGAAGCCAATTACTGAGGGTCGGTCTGTATACTCTATTTTAAGGGTTTTGAGTGCATTAAAATGTCATATTAAGCCTTCCACCCACTTTATTCTTTTGTAACTCGATGGAAAGGCTTAGTTAGGGTTATAAAACATGTGTTCAAAGTTTTGTGTGCAAGGGAGGAAAATAGAGGGTTTTTAGGTGATGCCCTAGATGTCAAGTGGTGCATTTTTTAGTGGAAAATGGTGGTTTAGTGTTATGGTTTGAAGAAATATTTGGTGAAAGAAATATCTCTTGAGCTTTTAAGCTTGTGCATACCTTTTTTGAAGGCGTTTCAAGCTTTGGTTGCTGTGGGAAGGTTTGGAGTATGAGCTTTCAATAAACCCTTGCCTAACTTGTGAAAGAAGAGGGTTTTGGGGTTTGTTATGTTAGAGGGCTTATCACGCCCTAAAAGTGGAGGAATTATTGGTTTGGTAGACTGGTTAATGCTTCCCAATGGTGGTTTGCATGTGATAGGAAGAATAAAGGGGAGTTGTTTTGTTAATTTGGCTTAATTGGCCTTGTGGACAACGTAGTTTGCTTGTTTTATGAAAGCTGATCCAAAAGAGTCTTATGATGGTTTGATCTATGTTGAAGAAGGCTTAAATGGGTTCGTAAAATGGTGGTTTTTTGTAGAGGTTGTTAAGGAATTCTGAGAGTTAAGGTGGGAAAATAGGTCTGCAGACCTACAAGAGTGACTAGGTGAAAAGTTGAAAATAAGCCAAGATTGAGTTTTGAGGGAAGGAAGGAGGTTGGAATCATTTTGTATTGTAGAAGTGAGTTTATTGTCTCCCTGTATTGCTATCAGAATCACTTTCTATGACACCAAAACATGAAACCCTCACTTTATGCCATTCCAAAGGGGTTTATTGAAAAACACTATTCCAGGCTTCTACATAGCCAACCAAGGCCTCAAACACCTTTAGTTATGTCTGCACATGCTTGAAGGTTCATAAAAATCTACTACCCCCAAGAGTTTCTACAACTTTTCTCCTCTAACCATCAAATTTCACTCCAAATACATAGTTTGACAATTAGGGCATCATGCCCATGCACTCAACTTTCCTTCCCTACCCTTCCAAAGCTTCAAACACTTCAATATATGCCTTCTCATGCCAAATCAATCATCTCCCAATCTTGCCTAAGACAATTTCACCAAAACCCAACATCTAAACTCCATTTTTAAGCCAAAATTAACCCAATTTCCTCTGGGATAGCAACCAAAAACATTCCTAAACATTTTCCCTACTCCTAAATCTTATTCCAACTAACATTAATTATTACATTATAAATTGGTTTAATATGACCTTATTCAATTGAAAAAACTCAAAACATAAAACTAACTTAAGACTTCCATGAACCAAATTTACTCAATAACCTTGGTGCCCCTACACTAAATTTCAATATCTGTGTAAATCTCATTACAATGCCTTAGGTACTCCATTCTCACAGATCTTTTACAATGTCACTCATACATTCGAGATTCTCTTATAATGTCTACATCATAGGTGTTAATTATGAGGTTAACTTCAAATGAGTAACTTGAGATTCCCTCGCTAAGCTTCACACACTCTTTTATAATGGCTTCAAATCATAATTGAGATTTGTCAAGATCATCAAAATAAGGATGTTGCATTGATTTTTTGGCTAAGATTCTCTTCGATAGCTTATAAATTAGCATTTTCTGCAAGGAGAGACCAATCAATTTTTAGTAGTTTACTTACAAATACGCAAAGTAAAAGAAGAAAAAGAAAAGAGCATCCAAAATGGAAATGAAATGAAAATAGATGGAAGGCACTTACAGATAGGCATGCCAGTCTCTCAACTTAGTCACTCCTAGTCATACATCTTCATTGGGATTTCCAAGATACCTATTGCACACAACACCTCTCATGAATAGAATGACTTGAAATTCGAGATGCTCTTAC
>VDFB02000015.1:263254066-263281566 GCA_007258455.2 Sequoia sempervirens
ATGTTATATGATTGGGTATCGGGAATTGAGAGTGATGTGAGGGGGGTGGGGGCCAAATGAGCTTCCACCGTCACATGGTTGACCTTGTTAAGTAGAGAATATTAAACTATACTCAAAACAAAGAGAAGCTCAATAAGGTAATGCACTTTTCAATATAAGAAATGCATCGTTTGAAGCATCAAACCAATATGCAATCTGTATGTATGATCAGTCGTCAGTCTCCGCAATGGTACATTTCCATGAATATATAATATATATATATTTTTAAATTTTGCTTCTTAGGTCCATTTGCGGCGATAACAATAGCGAATCAACGAGCCCCTCGGCGAAGTTTCTATAGCTGCACGACGAATATTTAAAATCGAACATTCGACGAACTAGGTGTTCTTCGGCGCTACTACTTGCCTGTTAGTGCAAAAGCATGATACGACCGAACTTTTGGTCGTTCTTTACGTGGCTACTAATTTTGTGTTTGAGTGCGCTATTTGTTGAAATTTCCATGTTTCCGCTAAATATTTTCCGTTTAGATGGGGCGACCGACAGTGCTTCACAGTGCGGGTTAAAATTGATTGGATAAACAAAGTTTGCCGATGATATTCCGAATAAAATCGACGTGTGCGTCCACACCCGGTAAGCGATTCTTCCATGGATATTTCGACGTTTACTTTTTCGTCGTCCTTGCGACGAAAAAACAGCGACGGAAAATTTTTGGCCATTGCGTCGCTCTTCCGACAGAGATTTGTCGAACGACCGACGAACGACCGTCAGAAAATGGTGTCAAATCCTGTAGTGTAAGCTTGACGACTTCTGTATAGGCATCAGTTAGGGTAGCTGAAGGATTAGGTCTCCACTTCAGAAAGGTTGTTGTAAGGATGTCTAGGGCTTCATAATAGACTCCCAAGGCTGTATTATTGTCTAGGACATAGGGGTCTTGAAGTCTGGTGTATGCGCGGTGGAACCTATTATTGAAACTGGATATTGGTTCATTAACCTCTCTCTTGACTTTAGTGAATTGTAGATAGAACTCATTGGCACTGATGGGTATTCTAAACTTCTATAAAAAGGCAGTCTCAAGGTCATTCCAATTAAGAATTGAACCAGAAAGGAGATGATTGTACTAGTAAAAAGCCTCTTCTCCTAGTGAATAAGGAAACAACCTACAGGCAACATCCTCATGAACAATCCCTCTGTCTTTGAGACAGGTTTGGAAAATCCTTATGTGTTCTTCCGCAGTCTTGTTTGGGTCATTAACATGGAATTTTGAACAAAAGTGCTCAGGGTTTTTGGGCATAACATTGTAAGCATTGAAAAACAAAGGAAATGGATTATTAGCAAGGAAGGCCATTGGAAAAAGTGGGGGTGGTGGTTGTGGTTGGTTAACAATAGGCTGAGGTTGTTGAATGGGAACTACCTCAAGGATGGGTATGGCTTCAACTTCTGGATGTGAAGATATGGATGATGCTAGTGAAGGAATGGATGATGATGATTCTCCCCTTTCTCAAGTCCTCCTTGACCTAGTGGGGAACTGTAATTCCTATAAATCTTCCTCTCATGGGGTAGATCTGGTATTTCTCCTATATCTTTCTAGAGAGATGGCGTTCAAGAAATGATCCAGTGTGCTCATTCAGGCCCTCCTTCTAGCGCCAATCTGTTGATGGTGTTTTATGCACAACAACAACTCAGACATAATACAATATTCTATCTCTCTTGAAAGGTAATCTTCATCTATGAATTACTGAAAATCACCCCAAGGTCTCTCAGGTGTCAGGTCATGACAATGCATAAACAACTCAGATAATATGTGAAAATGCTGGTAATCACAATCGGACCTTACTACAAACAAATTGTATCTTTCCAATTTATCAGATCTTGCAATATGATGATCTCAAGTCCTAAATCTAATCAAATAATAAAGAAACAACAAAAGATGAGGGTGCAAAGATATGATAAGATCTAAACTATTCCTAGAATGAACAATGCAAATGACAGATACCTGGAATGGACCAATCTCAAGTTACCAATTGATTCTTGCTTAACCCACAATGCGATATCACAAGAACGGTGCAATCTTCTTCTAAGGTATATAGATTTTCAAATCATAGATATTCATCCACAATCGAACTAAGAACAAAATAGATGTATGGTCCAGGTTGACTTCACCAGCCTACTACAATCAGATAGTTACTGGGAGTATAGACCAGAGATTGCTACAAACATTCCAAATATGAAATCATGTACATCACTCACCAAACTGATCCAATTCTAAACATTAAATTCTAAATCCTTAAGCAATTTGAAAGCTGAAACAACAGGAACAATGCAAGATAAACTAACAAAAGAGATTTCACCAGGAAAACCACAATGTCTTCAATTGTATTAGATCACCAAAATGCTGCAACAATTCCACTGTTCTGTTACAATATTTGCTTCAAGAACTAAATTCTGCAAAAAGTTCTAAACTCTGACTCTTACTCTTCTATTCTCTTTCATCTATCTATTACAATGAGGGAAGAATGCCCTTTATAGCAAATTCTCAAGACAATGTCGGCCCAGCCAAACATTTACAAAAATAAATCAACCAAAACAAGTCAGCCCTAGGAATTTCTAAATAAGGCACACATTAAATGTTGATACATCATCAAGGTCGGCCTAGACACATTCCCCAATGTAGCCCAGATCAATACATGCCCTATGATAATAGGGAAGCACAAATCTCAAAATTGGCATTAATTACCACCTCCCTTATCCTTGTTCTGATCTCAAACCTTCAAAAACAATTTATCCAGCTCAATAACAGGTGGCAAAGGCAAGATCCTAAGCCGACATTCAATAGAGCCAATCTCCTCTTTTGACTGTGTAACAGTTTTATTCCAATCATCTTTGTGGGCTTGATACTTATCCATCACTGCTAGATAGGTTGCTGCATCATCCAACTGGTGCCCTATTATGACATTCTCAGAATCTGGGGCATAAACATCATGCCACCATTCCCTTAATTGTTCTAGGCTCAGGTACTCAGGAGCAATTTTCCTCCTGCCAGTCATAATCTCAAAAAATGCGATGCAGCCATCATATACTCCAGTCAATTCACTATCTATTAGCTTCCTTCATTTATGAATCTTCCTCATAGCCTTTTGCTGAATCTACAAAGCCTCAAACCATTCCCAAGGTTCACTAAGTCTGGAGGAAGGAAGAATCCCATCTACAGCCAACTGATCCATACCATATTCCATGATCACTCTGGATTTCTGCAACAGAAGGTCAACATCCTCCTTGTCCTGGGATAACACATGCTCCAACAAATCCTTGGCTCTGACTGCATCTTTTCCAACCGAAAGGACATCCTTTATTGCATTATCTCCTTTTACTTCCACATCCTTCAACCAATCCACTGTAGTCTAGGTAGAAGTCTTCATCTTTTCAATATCGGAAATAGTTTCCTTGGGCAAGAAACTAGGAGTAACAGAGGAAGAGGGGTGGAGAGATTGCAGAGGCTTCATTACATCTTCTAGACACTTCTTGAGCCTCTCATTTTCCTTCCTAAGCTCATGTTTGGTTTGAGTTTTTTTCCTTAGTCTCCCAATTATTACTGCACTGGACCCCTCATACTCCTCAATGTCTTGTTCTACAGAAGCTGGGCCCAAGGTTGATGGTC
Organism: Sequoia sempervirens; assembly: GCA_007258455.2. Taxonomy (NCBI): domain Eukaryota; kingdom Viridiplantae; phylum Streptophyta; class Pinopsida; order Cupressales; family Cupressaceae; genus Sequoia; species Sequoia sempervirens. The sequence goes on from VDFB02000015.1 coordinate 263,257,722, forward strand.
TGCACATTGTAATCCTTTCCGGTGACCTCTTCTTTACTCTTATCAGCAGTGAGAGTAGCAATATGGATAACTCTGTTATTCACTTCATCCCTTTCTATTCTTGAAACTACCTTAGCCATCTTTTTCTTCTTCCCTTTGCCAATCTTGGATAACATCTCATCCCAATCCAGAGGAGTGTCTTCAACAACGACCTGTTTCTTTCTTGTGATCTCCTTTTCTAACCAATCTGAGACAGCAGGTTCCACCCGGATTTCATCTGTCTTCACCTCTTCATGTTTTACTGGTGTTTCATCTTTTCCTTTTCCAAGAGACTGCTCACCTTGATCACCTATTTTAATCTCTTCTTCCTGCACCGGTGATGGGGTTCTAACGGGGATATTCTCCTTCTCAGGTGATCCGTTGCCTTTGCTGCTCTCCGGAGAATCCTCATATTGCACTAGCGGAGAAGGGTGCTTTTCTATCTCTTCAACTTCAAACTCGGCTACTGCACCAAAGAGTTCTCCTTCCTTGAAAGGTTCTGCCTCTCCACTAGTCTCATGTTCCTCAAGAGTCTCTTGTTCAGGCACGCTTGGCGAAGGAGAAGTAGCCCTAGGTTGTTCCATAGCAGGTATCTTTGGAAGAGGATCCATCTTTTGTATCGGCTCCTTAGGATATGGAGTCCTTGATCTCCTCAAATAAACCTTTGTCTTTTCCCCTGAACTCTCCACATCAACAATCAGAGTCTCGTCTTTAGAGGTATCCTGACCCTTCTTCTTTGAAACCCTAGTGGTCCTCATCTTCTTTGGCGGTGGAGGAGCATCTTCTTCTTCTTCTGCTTTTTCAACTTCCTCTTCTTCAGAAAACTTGGCTATTTTCAAAGCTTGACTCCTTTTCTTTCCCTTTCATTTTCTTTCCGGTTCCGGCTCACTTTCTTGAGGACCCTTGATTTTAATTTTGAAGGGTGAGCTTCTTTTAGTTTTCCCTTTGGGGTCATCTTCCCTGGATTCTTCTGAAGTGGACATAGGATTGAGGTCTCCCATCAAATTAAAGGTACATGGTACCTTCTCACTTTCCAACTCCCAAACCTTATGCTTCAACCATGAAGTAGTAAAATTCATAACAGGGGCCATTAGGTCCTCTAACTCAGTTACCTCATCATCATTCCAGTTGACCTCCCAACCTGATCTGTCCTTAACAGACTCATATCCATGATCTTGCACCAGGTTTCCATCATCCTCTAGCTGGTCAGGGATTAACTTGACATTGTATCACCTAATCACATCAACAGGAAGCCTAGAGTACCTTTTCTTCCTCGCCTCAAAATCATCTTTGATATTTGCCCAGTAGTCTTCTAGGTCATACTTATGACGGTATTCTTTGGTGGCCTTCTTCTGTGCTTCCCCAGTGATATCAAAGTTTGTCCTCTTGGAGTGGAAGGAGAAACCATGAGCTGCCAATTCATCCTTTGCCGCATGTGCCGATTGGATGGAAGGGCACACTTCTGCTATGTCGATTCTAAGAGGGAAATCCCCACCAAAACCTGTTTTATGCTTTTCCCTTTTGACAATTGCATCAAATTCCCATACCTGTCTCACAACTTCCAGTAATACAATATGATCAGTTGGGTACTTGGGTAACCTGTATGGAGCAGCCGGGCATCCATCAATTCTGATGTAAGAGAAGGTGGGAAACTGAATGAACCAGGCTCCATATTTCTTTATCAACTCCTTTGCTCCATCTGACAATCTCACATGCTCTGCATTTTGAAGCATCCTAGTGATATGCATTGTGAATGCATCGTTGGCTCTTCTGTAGTTCTGATGTCCTAGGTGTAATTCCGGGTATATCTCATAGACTATATCTTGTCCAAATGTCCCCTGTGGATTCAAACCCCTGTACGGGTAGAATCTAGCTAACACATACACCACATAGGAAGACATGGTGAACTTCTTTGTTTCCAGGACATCTCTTAATTGCTTATCAATCACAACACTAATAAGTCCTGCCCAATGATAATTGGTACCCTGCTCAATCTTGTTAATCACATGGACCATCCAGTTTTCTAACACACCAGCACTCTTCAATCCTGCTACTTTGCTCAAGAATGTGATTGCATCGTATATATCTGACCTGAATTTAACCCTGTGCAACTGCTTGGGAAATTTTGAGTAATGTGACTTTGGCTTCTCCAACCAAGAATTAATCATATGCTGAGCTTTGGTGGGCTCATTTTCATAGTAGGTTCTAGCTAGATCTATGTTTAAGGCACACACAAAAGGCAAATCCGGCATGTCAAAGGCTTGGGCAATAGAAATGGGGTTGAAATTTTCCAAGACTCTCCCCTCTATGCTAACAACCCTCTGTGTGTCAAAATCATATTGCCGGGCACACTCAAGTATTAACTCATAGCATTGAATTGCAGGAGGGAACCCTGCCACATGAACTAGTCCAGACTTCATCATTCCCTGTCTCAGGACCGACAGATCCTTCTGAGCTGTTCTTTCTTTGAATTCCTCATATCGCCATGCTCCAATGTTAGTGTCTGAGACCTCAGACCACACAGAAGATATATTGCTTTCGGGTAGCTAACTCTTGGTATCCAATCTTAGTCTTTCTGCCTCTGAAATGGAGGACCCTTCCGTATCTCCCTTAGATTTTCTTGCAGCAAACTTGCTTGATTCAGCCTGCATTTACAAAAGGACGTCATGAGTATCCAATTATCATACATATTCCAATCCAAAGGTTAGTATAAAATCATATAAAGCCATTGAGATCCATCACAAATCATCAATCCTTGAAAATCCAGAAAAATAAAGCAATCCGGGAAAACAAAGTAGACCGGGAAAATCCAGTCGGGGTGAAATTTCGGAGAAATCTGACCCAGACGGATTCCTACTGCCAAGACACCATGCGCCAAATAAATCATTAGTACGGACAAAATATTATAAGATTATCATGAAACTCATCCATTAGCAACAAGAAATCAGCATTTAGCCTTTACTCCATTACCCCTATCTTCGGAAATCGAAAGAAATGAAACCAGACAAGAAGACCAGAAAAATCTGGACAGGACAGATTTTTGCGGACAATTTCAAATACTCCAGAATTTGCTATACTCCGCGGAATTGGTCGAAACTGATAAAATCCGGGTGCGCAGGAATTTCGCGGACACCTCAGAAACCCGACGACTGTTAACACGCGGACCATTAATCAAACGATCATGCAAGCTTCTCTACTTGGATTCTAATGGTCCCAAAATTGATGTCAATCAACAAATTCAGAATGCCCATGAATTTGAATTTCAAAAGACCTCTAAATAACTAGTCTTCAAGTCGAAACAACGTTGCCCTAAATTCGATAACCAGACCTCCGCTATGAAAGCCCGGGTAAGCTTAAAATTTCAAAGAACACTATCATTGAGACGATCCGCCGAAGCACACAGGGATTTCTTTAAGGTATGAGCAGATTGGGCTGAATCATAAACCATGAAATCGCGATAAACCCACTAAACCTTGGCAAATTCGAGCAAATGAACTGGAACCCTAATCTTCCCAAAATATAGCGAATGGCACACCTAGGAGGCAAAGTCCTACCTAGACGTAACTACAAAGATGCATCCAACACTCGATTGATAAACAAAAAATGCATAGTGAGGGCGATGAAATTGCAAAAAGATGAGTCAAACCCTAGCTTTATAAATACAAAGTCATAATCCAAGCAAAGGCCAACCCAAAAACGACTACCAATCGACTTAGAAAGATTCAGTTATCGCGCAAACAGAGGGAATGGCTAGCCACAACTTACCATGGATCAATATGGATGAGGCTCGAGCTCGAAGAGGTGACTGCAAAACAAGTGTGCCCTAGCAACGAGAATCCTGACACCAGCACCCAAACAATTCACACGCAAGCAGCTCAAACCCAATGATCGAAGCCTAGATGAAAACTATTAATCACCGAAGCAGCAAGCAAGCGAACAATGATATCAAAATGAAGCCCAAAAGACCTTAAATCCATCCATATTCGCGTCTGAGCAAAGGTACTTCGAGCATTAATGAGTGACAAGACATGTCTGAAAAATATGGAAACCCGAGCCCAGGACAGAATTTTGGAAAAAACCAAGACACACGGAAAATCCGGATGAACGCGAATTCCGCGGATATAGCAGAAACCGGGATTTTAACGAAATTCAGGATTTTGACACAGTCCGGGAAAATTCACCAGAACCGGGAAAATCCCGGAGTCAAGCAGAAACCCGGATTTGGAAGAATAAGCAGAAAACAGACAATGAATAAGAACCTGGAAAGTCCGCCTGAGCCGAAAAATCCCAGATTGAGGTAAAAAATCGGATTTTCACTAAAAGCCAATTTTAAAGAATTCAAGCCTCAAGGCAAGAACAAAGCCAACAAGACCAACATTTCAAGACCTCAAAAGGATGAATCTCATAAAACCAAAGGCCCAAAACCTCATTAAAAGAGGGTCCCTACTCCAAGTGGGGTGTGTGTGCAAAACTGCACAACAATATCCAATGGTGAAAATCTCTCTGAGGTGCTTGAGGATGAAGGATTCAATCTTCCTCTTAGTGCTCTACATCAGGAAAAGTCAGTGGTTCTTGCTAAGAAGTGCAACCCAGTCAACTTGAGAATAGAGGAAACTCTGCAAATCACATTTTATCTTGAATCATTGATGTGAGAAGAATAGGAGCTCCTAGCTGCTTTCTTATGGGATAGAAAGGTCAACTTTGCATGGAGCTATGTCGACATGCCCGGGATTGATCTAGAGATTGTGGTCCACCATCTAGCAGTTTTCCTCGAAGCAAAGCTTTCCAAACAAAAGCTCAGAAAAATGCATCCCCAAATTGCCTTGTTAGTGAAAATGGAATTGAAGAAGTTACCTGATGCAGGGTTCATACGACCAATTGACTATCTAGAGTGGGTATCAAATCTAGTACCTATTTCAAAGCCCGATGGGGGGATCCGTATATGCACAGAATTTAGAGACCTCAAAAAAGGATGTCCCATGGATGACTTTCCGCTTCCCAACATTGATATGATTGTTGATATGACTGTAGGACATGAGATGCTTTCATTGATGGATAGATTCTCTAGGTATAACCAAATCATGACAGCCAAAGAAGACCAACACAAAATGGCTTTTACTTGTCCATGGGGGACATATTGCTGGAACATGATGCCATTCAACCTAAAGAATGATGGAGCAACATATCAGAGGGCCATGACCTTAAACTTCAATGACATGATCCATAAGACTGTGGAAGATTATGTCAATGACATATTGGAAAAATCCCGAAAGAGGTAAGACATTGAAGCAGCTAAGAGGCCTACAAGGCAGGCTCCAGTCCATTTGCTGATTCATAGCTCAGCTAGCAGACAAGTCAATCACATATTCTCACCTACTCCACAAGGGGGTAGTGTACAAATGGGATGACAAGTGTGATCAAGCCTTTAACAAGATCAAAGAGTATTTGCTCACACCTCTAGTGCTTATGCTACCAATCCTAGGAAATCCTCTAATCCTCTACATATTGACAACAACAACAACTCTCGGTGCTCTTCTAGCTCAATATGATGAAAATGGAATAGAGAGGGCTATCTACTACATTAGTCAGACCATGGTAGGGCATGAGTTAAATTATTCCTTCATTGAAAAGGCTTTTTTAGCAGTGGTGTTTTCCTTATAGAAGTTTAGACACTACATGTTAGCACATAAAATCATACTCATTGCAAAGATTGACCCACTCAAGTACTTGCTTTCCAAAGAAATGCTCATAAGAAGGATGGCCAAGTGGGTCATGATCCTATCAGAATATTATATCGAGTATGTAGAGTGGAAGGCCATCAAAGAGAAAGCTATTACAGACCAATTGGCAGAGGCACCTATGTATTAAGAGAATCCACTAATTTTAGAATTCCCTGATGAATCCATCTTCAACTTGAGCATAATAGACCACTGGAAGTTGTACTTTGATGGTTACTACACACAACATGGATCAGAAGCTAGGGTCTTTTTCATCACCCCACAGGGAGACTGCATACCAAGATCCTAGAAGTTGGCATTTCCCTACACAAACAATATTGCAGAATATGAGGCTCTAACCATAGGACTCAAAATATCAGTGTAGTGGCATATCATGGATCTCAAAGTATATGGGGATTCACAACTAATAATCAATCAAGTAAATGATAAGTATCAGAATAAGGATGACAAGCTAACTCCATATAAGAAATTGGTGGAAAGTCTTAAGGTGTCCTTCATTGAGATCACATTCGAGCAAATACCTAGAGCAAACAATAGAGTGGCAAATGCCATGGAAAAAATTGGATCCCTATATTTGGACATCCCTTGCAATGTCCCAAAGCATGAATTCCTAGTAGAGAAGCTTCTTGTGCCTACATTCGAGGCACCAGAGTCTGAATTTGTGTGCAAAATCGTTGGTCCCGGTGATCCCTGGTACCATGATATATACACTTATCTAAGAATAGGAGTCCTCCCAGCTGACATGACCCATTTTGTCATCCTATGAGGTACCCCTTACCAAAGAAGCATTGAAGGAACCCTGTTATGTTAAACACTAAGGAGGCATTGACTGCATTAACCGAGGTACATAGTGACATTTGTGGTTCGCACTCAAGCAGTATGACCTTGGCCAATAAATTATTGAGGACGGGGTATTATTGGCCTACTATGGAAAGAGAAGCACATGACTATGTCAAAAGGTGTCTACAATGTTAGCAGCATGGGGACCTCATCCATGCACCAACTCAAGAGCTCCACCCGATTGTCACACCTTGGCCCTTTTCACAGGGGGGGCTCGATCTCATTGGAAAAATCACCCCCACCTCATCCAATAGCCACAAGTTTATCATTATCACCACTGAGTACTTCACAAAGTGGGTAGAAGCCATTCCCATGACTTACATCACTGGAAAGAAGATATCAAAGTTCATCCTAAACTATTTAATTTTTTGTTACGGTGTCCCACAAGCCATTATCTCAGATAATGGGACACCATTCAAAAATTAGGATGTCCATGACCTATGCCACAAATTGAAAATCCAACATTGCTTTTCCACCCCGTATTATCCCCAAGGAAATGACCAAGCTGAGGCTACAAACAAGACCATACTAAAAATCCTGAAAAAGATGGTCAATGAAGCTAGTTGTGATTAGCATCTCCAACTAAATCCTACCCTCTAGGCCTATTGAACCAACATCTGCACACCCATAAGTGCCACGCCCTACTCCTTGGTCTACGGATCAAAAGCCATATTACCCATCGATATCGAGCTCTTGTCACTAAGAATATTACTACAAAATCTCATCACAGATGAGGAATATCAGGTGTCTAGATTGAATGAGCTGAAATTGCTAGATGAATGGAAAATGGATGCCTTGAACCATCTACAGGTGTATCAAAACTGACTCAAATGAAACTATAACAAGAAGATCAGGAGTTATACATTCCAGGTAGGAGAACTTGTGCTCAAGGAGAACCAGAAGAATGTCCCTAATCTAGACAACAAAGGAAAATTTGAACCAACTAGTTGGGACCATTTGTTTATCACAAGTTATAATTCAGGGGAATATCAGTTATCGACACTTGAAGGGGAACCTTTGCAGGAGCCCATGAATATCTCCCATCACAAAAAAATTAATGCCTAAATCTTTCAAGGTATAAAGCCGAAAATACAAAAAAAAAAGAAAATGTCTTGAAAAAAATGGTCACCCTGATGAAAACCTGGAAAACAAGAGTCTTGGTGACAATAGAAAAAAAGAAAAAAATTCAAAAAAATCAGAAAAAGGATTAAAAACAGTAAAGAGAAAAATCGTCCTCTAGTGAAAACCACTTCGATGGCGCTTTGGGCAAGTACCTTGGTGAAAATTTGGAAAATAAACACCTTTTGTAAATAAACACTTTCCATCCACCAATATCTCCATGACTTGTTCTACATCACCCATCCATCATGCTTCCATCTATTTCCATCCATCACCCATCCACGTCTGCATCTTAGCTTGGTCCTGTGTTCGTGTCATGATCCCTCCTAGTACTACTTGACCCATTCTCAAGGTCAATTTTTCCTACCTATATCATAGTAGTCTATTGCATCACACTGGGGGCATGTTCTCATTAGATAACGTTCGTGTATTCTTGAAGTCTCAAAATAAAAAAATTCAAAAGCATAAAAAAAACCACAAAAACCCCAAAACATTCAAAACATATCAAAAAATCAAAAAATAGGTCAAAAAGAGAGTCATCTTGTTGAACTACATCATCTTTAAGCTCTAAACATAGGTAAGGTTGATCATTGATCATCCCCCGAGACACTTAGGTTAGTCCTTTAGGAGTCCGTCATAATAAACTAGCAATCCATTTGTTCATATCTCATGAATAATTGAGGCTATGTCAGTCGAACTACATGGTCTCTGTGTGTATAATGTAGGAAAAGCTAATCTATTGATCAACCCACGAGGCCCCTAGGATAGGTCTTTAGGTTAGTCTCTTGGTCAAAATCTCGGAAAACCCCAAAACATTTGAAAATTTGAAAATCAAAACATTTGTAAAATCTTGAAATACCAAAAACAACCTCAAAATATTTCAAAACTTCAAAAACATCCAAATAGTTGAAAAAATCCATCTTTCCCATCTTGCTTTCACCCACAATAAATATCCACTCATAATAAATCAATCATCATCCTCAACCTTTGGTGAAACAATTTGAAACAAGTCTAGCAGGTTAAAAGTGAAAGCTTAAGCGTTACGGTCTCATGTCTAGGTCAGTACATAAACAAGTTGGTCAACTCTTTGTGGCAATAGCCTATCAACCTATCAATCATCTGATATCATCATGTCCTAGGATTCATCCTTCCTACAATTTAAATAAACATAAGGCATCACCGTAGTTTAGTCTTGGCTAGCGGTATTGAATAACATTAACTTGTTTGTTTACTTATCTTTGTCTTTTGACTTATCTTTTTGCACTTATTTTGATGACCTCTCGATGATGTCCCAAATGAGGGGACTTAGAGAGAAAGAAATGGGGCAATGATTATTATCTGTTTATCTGCTGTGCTTGCTGGATATTCTTGTAATATAACCTTGGTCATGCGTGCTTTGTTTAGGTGTAGGGAAGGTGTTTTAGATATCTTGTTGACCACATAGGAAGGCTTGCCCTTCCTATGCTTTGGTCCAGGATGTTTGGAATATCTGAACTGCATTCTGGATAAGGTTTTGTATGCTAGATGTGAACAAGAGTACTCCTATCTAATTTGTTGAGTCAAATTCCATCACACTAGGTACAACACCATCTTGGTTCTTTATACCTTGATGCATCGTACCTACATGTGCTATCAAAAGGTAAATGGCCCTTTTAAAGTCCCAACTCCTTGGTAAGAAAATCATCATCATCACCATCATCAGAATCATCTCTTGACTTGTTGGAGTCTCTTGCTTTCTTATATCTTCTTTCCATGCTAACATGGTACCATGACAGTTAATCACAACTCATCCTCACCATTGTGTCCATCCTGCATCCACAAACTGTCAGCATATTGCATAATGCATAACATATCATATAGAAAGCGTTAATAACCTCTCATGCATTTCATTACTACATAATATAGATTGGTTATTCTAAGCATCATCACATATAACTCATTTATATCCATCACATAACCATATACACACATACATATCATCCATTTGCATTATCATAACATGGACATCATAACATAAACATCATCATTAAACACATCATAACATCATGCATCATCACATCATATCATGTGCATCATCATAAATCCATAAATGCATCCCCATATCATACATGAGATAATGAAAAAGGAAAATATTGCATCTCATACATGTTATCATCATTTAAGCATCATAATATAGATCTATTAGTCTAAGCATTCACATTTGCATACAACATCATCATGTAAGTACATAGAAAAGATATTGAAAAAGAAATACATCCATAAATCATGGTATCACATCATCACATCACATAAGCACCATATAGAATCACATCATACATAACATAGAATAATTGCATCACATATAGAAATTAGAATCCATCGCATCATGCATAAATAGAATAGAAACATATCATACATCATAGTGGATCAAATCATCTCATCTCATATATATATCATCAAATAATACACTATCATGGTACAAATACGGATCAAGTGTGTATCAAATACATAAAGAACAATCACCCATGGGGCTATAAAAAATGAGCCCGTAAAGCAAAAATAATCATGTCTCTGATCTAAGGAAGGCTAGCCCTGCTGGCTTGCCTCACCCTCGCTAGACTGTCTCTCTCTGTGATTCTCGGGGGGCCGGTACCCTATCTGCTATGAAAAATATAGGACCCCAGACACTCAGGGCACAACCTGATGATAGTGAAATATGTAATAGTTGGCCTCTCAAATTTCTTCCCTGTAGGCTCACAATGAAACTGAACTCTAGGAGGAGGAGGCAGACAAGCTCTCCAGCTGTTGTCTGTGGCCCATCTCCTACACTGCCTTGAGCTCTACGACCTGTCTTTGCTGGACAACCTGGTCTCTCTCTAGCCACAACTAGTCCCTCTCTACTATCAAAGTATCAACCTGTCCCTATAGCCCCTAGACCTATGCCTGTAACTGTTGTATCTAGGTATCCCTCTGATCAGGTGGAGGTGGTGGAGGAGGTCCCTGATCCCTCTAAGGTTGCTGATCTGCCTATCTGTCCTAGTTCTACCTACCCTGGTCCTACCGTGGTTGGCTGCCCTGATCCGGCTACTGGTGTGATCCACCTCCACCCCTCCCCCCATCTCCATCCCCTTGGCCTCCCTGGGCTCAACCTCGTCCTACCTCTCTGCCTTTGGCTCTCCATCATGTCGATTATGTCCCTAGCACTATCAACCTAAGAGGTGGCCTAAACCAATCCCTTATATTCCTATGTGGTGCCTGCATTAGCCTGACCCTGATCATATGGCCATGGCCTAGCCACCAGCTATCTAAAGGAATCAACAAGGTCCTACGTTGGAATGTAGTAGCCCCATGAAGTCTGACTCATGGTATGTGCAAATATCGCGACGTACTGATCATCAGGTCTGTCCTATGACTCACCAAACTATCTCTATACATGGTCTGGTAGGTACCTCTCAATCATCGTATGCTTTTGTCCCTACATCAACTTGTCTTGTCGAGTTAAAAATAGTTGTTGGGCATCATCATACCATGTAGGCCATCCAAGATATGGTCGCCATGTGAATTCTATCATGTCATCAATGACCCTCCTCCAATGAGGGATGTCAGCCTATCCTATGAATGTGAAAAAAACTTCTCCCCTGTACTTCTAGATGACTGGGTTGTCTGGCTCGATATCAACTGCTATGACTTGTGGGCAGAGTATGACAATATGCTCCCAGGCCTAGATATGGAGAAGTGTGACCCTAGCCCCGATGGCTTTATCGTTGCAGTATGTGAACTCACGTAAATCTTGGTATAGTGAGGCCAACAGTACTGGTCACCACACAAAGCATACCCTCCATCAAATCATCAGCTCCCAAGCGAGCCCCCATCTTGGATTGAAATATCAGCCCCGCCAATCTGGTGCAACAAGACCCGAAATGATGGCTGCTATGACCAAGTGAAAGGGTGACATAGTGAGCTTGTAATGCTCCAACTCAATCTGGCCATTTGAAAAGATGATCTCATCAAGGCCCATCATGTCGTAACATGCATCTCTCTCAGCATCCACATCATAGATCACTCGCTCTCTATGGATGGGCAATCGAAGTATCCGCCACACGTCCTCCAGTGTCATTGTGGCCTTGCCCATCGGAAGGTGGAATAATGACATCTCACTATGCCACCACTCTGCAAGCACTGTCATCATCCCTAAATGTGTCCTTACTGGTGGAGTATACACAATGTACTAGAGTCCAATCACTCCCAAGTGCTGCTGCAGCCGCTTGTGCATACCGACCAATCTTCCAAGTATGGAGGATTTGTGCTCACATGAATGAAGAATCTTAGTCTAACTATGACGCTGCGTCACTATTCGCGATTGCGGCGCAGTTTAATGCTGTGTGGCGCAAAAATAAAGTTTAAAGCGACACTATATTGGACTACTTGACCTAGTTTGACTTCCTAAGCTATTAAATATGCACGAAAATCAAAAAATGAAGTCAGGTCAAGTTGACTCACCGGTGGTCCAGTGCTAGGTAGCCTCTGGTATACTCGCACTCGATCTGAGACGTGTCGTGGAGGTAGTCGTTGCACCATCTCTCGTAGGGGTCAGAGCTCAAAATCATAGAATCTCAAAGGGATATGTGTGCAAATGAACTAGAAGTGGTCCCTTGAGGCCTATTTAAGCTTGAAAAATACTATTTTTTGACCCCATTTAGCCGTCCAGCTAGGGTTTTGGACCCCCGGTCCTATTTTCGCCCAATCAAGGGTCATTTTGCATCATTTTTCGCATCCCGAAGCCTTTTTGGACCCGTTGGGCACCTTGTCCTCTTTTTATGTGAGATTACCCAAAAATCAAAAATTTCATCCGATCTCTTGAGGGGGCAGTATATTGGCATGTTTCTTCTCACTCGAACAGTAGTGGGGAAATTTTGAAAATCATTTTTTTTAAATTTTTTGATCAAGATGCTTTATTCTTTGAACCAACGTAGCAAGTACTTTGCTTCAAAGAGGGGAAAAATGTAGACATGGAAAATATACTGACACGCTTGATCTAGATTTATTAACATTGTTTTGTCCTGAATCACCTTCTTAGCTAGTCATCACCTTTCATCCCTTAATTGAATAAATTAGTTTTATCTAATTAAGTTGTCATCTTCTTGTTAATTAAATTAATCAATTTGATTTAATTAACCCAATGTCTCTATTTAATTAAGTAATTCATTTTATTTGATTAAATCTCTAAAGTCATCTTATTAAATTAAATAAATTAAACCTTTTTTGATTTAATCTAACATTACCCCTCTTTAATTAAATAAATCAAAACCTTTTATTTAATTAAATCTAATTCATATTCCTCTCAACTTTGATTTCAATCAATCCAAAAATCTAAATCAAATAGTCACATCAACTAACTTCCTATTAAATTAATCAAATCCTGATTAACTTAATCCTAATCTCCTAAATCCTCTAGATTTTGCAAATTGCACCAATAAATCATTTCTTTGATTTAATAATTCCCTAATTACTTTCAAAATGACATCAAAAAGGGAATATTCCTACAATTTTGAAAATCCTTCCAAATAGATTTTCCCTTCCAACAAGGCATTCATTTCCTCTTACATGTCCTTGTGCATTGAGCCAAGTTGCATTTAATTCATTCCTTTCTCCCTCCAACAAGTCATTTCATGATTTTCAAATTCCACCTAATATCATTTATTGTGCACATTCATCAAAATGTTCTCAAGCTTCCTACATTCACATCTTGGCAAGTGGCACTTGGCCATTGGATGTCGAATGATCCCACATTGCTTCATTTTGCTCATTCCTCCATCTTGTCTTTCTATAAATAGAAGGCTTTCCTTTGTATTTTGGATCCACAACTTAGAGCAAAGTTACTATCTTCACATTAGAGCAATTTCATCCATTTCCATAGCATTTTTCATCACCATAGCTAGGTTATTACATATTTTATCAAGGAATCACATTGTTCTTCATCACCAAGTGGATCAATCTTCGTCAAGATCATCAAGCTTGCAAAGGAGTTGGGAAAGGGCCAATTTCCACATCAAATTGGCACCAATTCCCCCATGGGATTGAGAGTTTTCATGTTTAAATAGGATTTCATTGCTTTTCTTTTTTTGTTCTTAATTCTCCTTCCTATTTTGAGCATTGTAGATGAATTTCATGGGGAATCTTAGTTCTAACTTGATATGGATCTAATGTTGTGTTTGTTTTCTATGTTTGTACAGGTCTAGGATTGGGGTTCACAATACATGATTATACAAAATTTCTCAAAAATGCCACATCACAGGTCAACCTCAAGGTTTATAAAATAATATCTCACCAGAATTTTGAACTAATTTAGATTTTTGAGCCAAGTGGGACTAAGTCGCTCCTAGTGGCTACTGGGTTGCACCAGGGAAATTTAAGTGGGTGTTAGGAATTAAAGTGTATTAAATGATGTTTAATGGGTTTATTCTAAAAAATACACTTAAGTAGGGCCTGTAAGTGTATAAAGGGGTCATTTAAACATACGAAAGGGTCAAATTATTGATGAAAAGCCTAGGAAAGCATGAAAGTTTGTTACAACACTTTACAAAACTTTGAAATAAGGCTTGGTAAGTGATAAAAAGAGGTTATTTAGGTGAATTATATTAATAAGGTCCTAGAAAAGTGTGAAAGTGGGTTACGACACTTCACAACACTTTTACAAGACATCATAAAATTCTCATTGATTCACAAGGGTCCAAGACCTAATGTGAATGTGTTGGCCACATTACAACATTAAATCTAGGAAAAAACTAAACCAACATCCATAAGAAAGACCCAAATTAGTTTGAAAATATCCAAGGATACATTTTTTTATGCTACATTTAGCCCCCACTTTAGTGAGAGGATGAAATTGCTTCAAACTCACACTAAAGTAGCCAAACATGCACATCAAAGGGGATCCAAATGAACTTATGCTAGAAATATGGGACAACAAAAATCAAGAGGGGTGATCAAGCCCCTAGGATCAAGATCCCATGGAAAACCAAAAATTAGCACAAAGGAGCACACAAGAGAATGATGTAAAGAATGAAAGGGATAGAAGGAGTAGGAAAAAGAGAGTCAAATCAAGCTTCAATTTCTTGTACATCCACTTGTGGATTAGATATAGATTGTTTGTTTGGAAAATTCATGCTCACTCTAAGGTGACATAACTCATGGTTTTCCGCTGGGTGAGAAGGCCTAAAAGGGTAAGAAACATACACTCTTGGGTAGTATGCACTCACACACATGCATGTGGCTATGGGGAAAGTCATGCCTCAGAATGGGATTCCTGCTCAACCATACCAAAGTTATACCTCCTGATAACTTTAATAAGGTGCCACAAAAGAAAATGACATTTCAATCTTCACAAGACAAGCAAAACTTTGTATGCTTGGAGCTCATGAACAAACACAATGGAACCACAAGAATGTAAGCTATGTTATGCAAGGTGGCCATATAGCAAATGCAAAATGCAACATGCAAAAGATGTTCAAAGGAGTCTTGCTTAGTTCATGAAAGGTCGTTAACTTAGGGAACATTGTGTCTAATGTCTCCAAGAGAGGATCAATCAAACAATAGAAAATTCACAACTTAGGGGATGCAATGCATCGCATCAATCCACTAAGAGGAATGTAATATGCTAAGATGGATCACGCTCATGAAGGAGACCACATCCAATGTCATCCACAAAGAGATAAAACACATCATATGAATTAACAAGGCTGCACTAAGAACCAAGAAAAAGGAAAAAGACAAAATAATAATGCCAATGAATGTCCCCACTTTAAAGGAATTTCTACACACTGTTTTGTGAGTAATTACTTTAAAGTAGCGAATGAAAAATACCAACAAGAAGAAAGACACGAGTGCCAACTTGGAAAGCCCCTATGCCAAGTAATATGTTTCTTAGTATGACTATGTCATATGAAGAAAAGGAAAAGAAAGAGGGGTTACCCCCAAAATAAAACACCAAACATATAAGGGATTTATGGATTTGGGGTCAGTATGTTCATTTCTGCAATGTTTTGTAAGGAGCTCAAAACTATCATCATCCCCTAAATACATAGAACTAGAAGAATGACACAAAGAGAGAAAAAAAAAGAAAAAGAAAGAACCTTTTCAGTCAACATGAAAGAGACATAGGGTGTCTCGATGCTTTGTGTCATCCCCAAATGGAAAAGACAAGCCAAATGAAAAAGAAAAGGAAATCTTTTGGGTCAACATGAAGGAGACATGAATGTCTCAATGCCTTGTGTCATCCCCAAAAGGAAAACATAAGAAAAAGACAAAAGAAAAGGAAAAGAAAAAGAAAAGCCTGGTGGGTCAACATGAAAGAGACATGAATGTCTCAATTCCTTGCATCATCTCCAAAAGGAAAACACAAGAAAAAGGAAAAAGAAAAGGTGAAATTGATGTACGACATATAGAATAATGAAGGTACAAATAGAAGAATTTCACAAAGAGAGACGACATCAAACATAACATCACGAGGGAGCACATTACATGCATGCAAACACACAAAAGAAAAAAGAAAATGAAAATGCAAAAGACTAGTAAGGCATATGCAAGTCAACCATCAAGCAAGTCATTCGCCTCCCAATCTCATTTGGTATAAGTGGAAGGTGAATAATGCAGCTAAGGGACAATGAAAAATGCATTACTAGGACAAGGCTAGCAACTTCTTTCCCCCACTAGGTGCAAGGAAAGAATGAGCCGAGGTAGGTGATGGGAAAAGGGTCATGTAATAGTGAAAAGGGAATGTTCTCCAACAATGACATGACAAGGAGTGGGAGGGTGGTTTATCAAATTATTGGATAGCAATTATCACCATCAAAATGATACTTGTTCAGTATTTCTTTCAATTGAAGACACTCATCACTTTTATGTCCAAGAACGTGATGATATGCACAATGTGGAACATTGGCATCTTTAGGATATATCACCAACCTATTCATAGGTGGAAATAGTATGAGTCCTTTGTTTAAAAGTATTTGCAATTTTCTTTCACATTCAAGTGGTGGACAAAGAGGAAACTTTAGTTTTTGTAACTTCTAAGGTCTTTTGTGTTTGCTAGATTCACCCTTTTCTTGAATTGAAGGAGGAGGACCCAAAGTGATCTTCTCATCCTTGTCATTGTTATCAGGTAAGGGTTTCTCTCAAGGAAGGATGGCATTCAAATCAGGAGGGGAATCAAAGATCACCATGCCATCATCATGAAGTCTCAAATATTCTCTAGGAGGCTTGCATTTATGAGGGAGATCTTGATAACCTAATCCCATTGTGTTTTCATCTTTTGGATTTTGTTCTAAGAGTTGATGAATGTCATGTTTAGTTTTTGTGTCACATCCTTGTTTTCTCAAGATGGTAAAACCTTTTCCATAGGTTTCTTCAAGGTTGATTGGAGGATTGGTGACCTTGTTATCATAAAATGGTTGAGTGGTTGTTTGTTTAGAAGAACTAGGTTCACCTTGTGTAGGGAACTTAGGTTCTTCATTTGTTTCAGGATGTAAGTGTTGTTATATGGAGCCTAATCAGACTCAGAGGTTAAATTTTCCCCATTTATCAGCATAGTTTCCCCTTAAATTATTTAATGGGGGTTTGGGGGCAATGCCCCCAAGATGGGGTCAAGGGGTAGTGCCCCTTGTGGGGTCTAGGGGTAGCGCCCCTGGCACACTCCCTATCACGATACAAGGGGGGTCAAGGGGCAGTGCCCCCAAAACCTCCCACGATTTTTTATTATTTTATAAAGGTGTAAGAGGTTATTTTTTTATTGGCTGACATAAAAAAAGACCCTATTTTGTAACCGACATAAGTCTTGATAAAAGGCTAAGAGTTAGGGTTTCCATTGATATTGTATTGTAGTATTTGTAGCGGTATTGAGTTGCAAGGATTGTAGGTTGTAATCGGTTCAATTTGCTGGATAATAATATTGGACTCTTTTTTGGTGGATGTTGCCCGAGTTTGGGTGAACCACATTAAAAATTGTCTCACTATTATTATTTATGTGTTTTTCATTCCTCTATTTAATCTTTATTTGCATTTAATTGATATTTTCTACATGCAAGTCCTAACAAGTGGTATTAGAGCGGGTTGTGTTTGATTATCATTTGTAGGAAAGTCTCATGGTTGAGTGGGAGTCTCACGGTTAAGTGGGAGCAATGGAAGACGAGGGTAAATTGAAGGTAGATAAATTCAATGGGAAGAACTATCAATTATGGAAGATGCAGATGGAGGATTATCTCTATCAGAAGGATTTATGGAGGCCGTTGGAAGGAATAGCCAAGAAACTGAAAATAGTGAGTGATTAGGATTGGAATCTTCTAGATAGAAAGGAACTAGGAGCCATTTGTTTATGCCTGGCATAATTAGTGGTGTTCAATATTACAACAAAAAAGACAACTCAAGAGTTCATGGAAACCCTAGCAAAGTTATATGAAAAACCTCACTTTGAATAAGGTACTTCTTATGAAGCGTTTATTTAATATGAAAATGGTAGAAGGTGGGTCAGTTTTTGATCATTTAAATGAGTTTAATATGGTTACCAATCAATTAGCTTATATAAATGTAAAATTTGATGAAGAAGTTAGGACTCTTTTGATTCAGTGTTCTTTGCCTAAAAGCTGGAATAGCTTGGTTTAATGGCTATTATCAATTCTATTTTTGGTTCAAATACATTGAAATTTGATGATGTTGTTGGTGTTATTTTGAGCGAGGAAATTTGTAGGAAAAGCTTAGGCGGAACATCCACATCAGGAAGTGTTTTGAATTCAGAAAGCAGTGGTAGAACAAAGTAGAGAGGAAATAATTATGGAAGTCATGGGAAGTCATGAGGAAAATAAAAGGACAAAAGGTCCCAATCTAGAGGCAAGAGGGATTGCTGGTACTGTGGTAAGTTGAGTCATTTAAAGAAAGATTGTTGGTCTCAGAAAAATAACAGAGACAAAAAGGAAGGAAGTAAAGAGGTAAATGTGGTAAGTAACAAATCTGATGAGGATGCTTTGATTCATTCCCTTGATAATGCTGATGATTCATGGGTTTTAGATTTAGGGGCCTCATTTCATGCTATGCCCCATATAAATTATTATTTTCTTGATTATGTCTAGGGGGATTTTGGGCTGATTTATTTGGGAGATAATGAACCCTGTCAGATTGTTGGAAAGGGAAGAATTAAGATTAAGTTGCAAAATGGGAATTATTGGCTACTACAAGAGGTAAGGCACGTTCCAAGGCTGAGTAGGAATTTAATTTCAGTAGGGCAGCTAGGTGATGAAGGTTACACAATTATTTTTATTGATAAAAAATGGAAGGTTTCAAAAGGTGCCTTAATAGTAGCAAAAGGTGTTAAAGTAGGAACCTTATATCTTTGTACAAGTCATACTATCCCTTCTACTTTAGTTGTTGTAGAGAAAACACAAACATGTTTAGGAACAATTGTTGTGGGTTCATAGGAAGAGATTGAAACAGTTGTTGCAGGTTCTAAGACAACACTGTGGCATAAAAAACCTAGGCATAGGAGTGAAAAAGGTATGAAGGTACTTCATTATAAGAAAGTATTACCAAGTCTGAAATGCATTAATATTGATTTCTGTGAAAGTTGTGTGTATGGAAAACAAAAGAGAGTTAGTTTTATCAAGGATGGGAAGCAAAAGAAAGATGAAAAGTTGGAGCTTGTGCATATAGATGTATGGGGACTGACTTAGGTATCTTCTCTCAGTGGCTCTCAGTATTATGTTATATTCATAGATGATGCAATTAGGAAGGTTTGGATTTATTTCCTTAAGCAAAAATATGATGTATTTGAAACATTTAAGAAATGGAGAAGCTTGGTTGATAATAAGATGGGTAAAAGATTAAAATTTCTCAGATTTGATAATGGTGGGGAGTATTGTAGCAAATAATTTGAGGATTATTGTTCCTTTAATGAAATTCGTAGGAAGAAAATGGTTCCAGGGAATCCATAAGAAAATGGAGTGGCTAAGCGTATGAATAGGACAATAATGGAGCATGCAAGGAGCATGAGATTGCATGCTGGGCTGCCTTTAAACATGTGGGCAGAGGCTGTCAATATTGTTGTATATTTAATTAATAGAGGTCCTTCAGTTCCTTTAGGTTGTGGTATTCTAGAGGAAGCATGGACAGGTAAGAAGGTGAGTTATTCTTTTCTCAAAACCTTTAGATGTAAAGCATTTGCATATGTAGATTTTGAAAATAGAACCAAGTTGGATGCAAAATCAAAAAAGTGTATCTTCATTGGATATGACATTGATGAATTTAGTTATAGGCTTTAGGATGTTGAAAATCTAAAAATTGTGAGAAGCAGTGATGTTGTATTCAGTGAGAAGGTGTTGTACAAAGATCAGTTGTAGCAGCATGAGAAGAAAGAAAAGGATTTTTGGTGTTGGATGATACTCTAGATAGTGATGTTCCATTGGTTCCTCATGCTTGGAAACAAAAATAATAATTACCACAAACTCTAGTGAATGTTAGACGGTCAACGCGACTAAGTAGACCTCCTAAAAGGTTTTCTCCCTCTTTGTATTGTAGTTTGTTAATAGATGTTGGTGAACCTGAAGGGTATGGTGAAGCTATGTAGGTGGATACAAAGGTTTAGTGGGAGCATGCAATGGAAGAAGAAATGGACTCCTTGCTAAAAAAATAGACTTGGGAATTATGAAAGTTTCCTGTAGGTAAAAAGGCTTTACCAAACAAATGGGTTTATAGGGTGAGAGAGGAAGATGGAGCTAAGAAAAAAATTAAAGCCAAGTTAGTTGTAATAAGATTTGCACAGAAAAAGGGAATTGATTTTGCTAAGGTTTTTTCTCCAATTGTTAAGATGACTTCTATTTGTACTATTTTAAGTATTGTGGATGTTGATGATTTGCATTTGGAACAGTTAGACATGAAAACTACCTTTGTACATGGTGATTTGGAGGAGGAGATATATATGGAACAACCTCAAGGATTTGAGGTCAAAGGTAAGGAGAAAGTGGTGTGCAGATTGAAGAAGAGTTTATATGGCTTGAAACAAGCACCTTGGAAATGGTACTTGAAATTTGATAGTTTTATGGCTGAGCAAGGCTACAACAGGTGTAATTCTAACCATTGTGTTTATTTTAAGAGGTTGGATAATGAAAACTACATTATTTTATGTTTATATGTTGATGACATGCTTGTACTAGGGTCTAACATGGATCACACAAGTGAGTTAAAAAAATAGTTAGCAAAATCATTTACTATGAGGGATTTGAGGGCAACAAAACAAATCCTTGGTATGAGAATTTACAGAGATAGGAAGAACAAAAAATTGACTCTATCTCAGGTTGGTTATGTTGAAAAGGTGTTGCAGAGATTCCACATGGAGAATGCAAAAGCTGTCAGCACACCTTTGCCTAGTCATTCAAAATTGACTAAGGAGATGTGTCCAAAGACACAAGAGGAGGAAGAAAAAATGTCTAAGGTACCGTATGCTTTAGCTATAGGAAGTTTAATGTACACCATGGTATCACTAGTAGAATTTGGAAAATAAATGACTATGTGACTAACACTAGTAGAATTTGGAAAATAAAAGACTAATTTGATCATCATGAGTGACTAATTTGGTCATCAGGTAAAAATGACTAAACAAATGAATAAATAAATGACTAATATTAGACAAATAAAAATGAATAAATAAATGACTATTACTCCTCTATTCTTTTTTCTTTCGAATTTGATCATAATCCATAGAGCTTAAGCCCCCCTCATGGGACCCCTACCTAAGTAGGCCATTTGATTGCCTATGTTGCTTGGTGCACCAAAAATACCTTTTGCATGGAAGGCATTGCCTCTCGGTGAAGTCTTAAGGCCTTCACATATTTTATAAAAAAAATTAACATTTACATTCTTTAACTTTTATTACTCATTATGTTAATGAATCATTAATGTTTTTAACTATGATTTGAAGCCAATTTGTTTTTCCTGTTGTGTTAGCATGTCAAATGTATCAAAGAGAAATTGTGGTCAATTTCACTAATAAATTATGAATTAAAAAATCAAATTACATTTTGAGGGCTATCTTGTAGACACTTTCATTTCAAAAGGTCAAGTAGCTATTTCTAGAAGCAATTAGATTCAATTTATGTAGATTGTAGAAATGTAATGTCTGTAAAAGTAATTATTTCTAGAAGCAGTGCCTTAAAAACTTAAGGTTAAGTAGTTATTTCTAGAAGCAATTAGATTTAATTTACATGGATTGTAGAAATGTAATGGTTGAGTCTATTGAAAACGAAGATTTTTACCTTAAAAAACACATTTTTCCCTAAAAATGAAGATTTTTCCCTAAAAATGAAGATTGATTCACTTCTATCTTCACTTGCTGATATAATCGACCATCATAACAATGCGAAATAGAAATAACAATGATCACTTTTGGTATGCGGAAATTTTCTCTTTTAGGTTTTATATTGTTAATTATTTTTTTAAAATAGAATTATTTTATAATCTATGAAATCAATTGTGTGTTGATCATTTTTATAGATGTTATCTTTTATACAAGTTTGAACTCTAGTAATTTTTGGAGCACATCATGCTTATCTTAATTTTCACAACCTATATTAAAATGACAATGTAGATAGATGAATTTTTTTCCCCTAAAAATGAAGATTAATTTTTGCATGCCTTCCACACAATAGTTTTTCTTGGTACATTTTAGCAATAGGTATTTTTGGTGCCTTGGTCGAGTCGTGTATGGATTTGGAGGGAATTTTAGGAAATTGATTTTTGGCGTCAAACATTGTGATTTCACGTTGGAGGGAATTTTGTAAGTTTACTCAACAATTTGGTGTTGTAGCTCTCGCGTCACTACTACGTTAAGGGGGATTTAAGACATTAATTTAAGACAATATATTTTTAATTTTCTAATTGTCTTAAATTAAGAAAATAAAAAAACTTTTTCTAAAATAAACTTTTTATTTTCCCTCCTTGCATTTTTTGTTTCCTACATTTTCCTTTTTCCTCCCAAAATGTATTTACCTATGATAGAAATTGTTTTGGTAGGGTTGTAGAAATTGTGATTCATAGCTTGACTGATTAGTAGAGCATTGGAGGTTGTGTTGTGGGAAGTTTCACTAGGGAAAAAGGCAATGTTTTTCAGACATGTTTGGGTGTTTATCTGTGATGGGGAGGTGTTTGCTGTTAGGGGAGATCTTGCTAGTCAGGTAAAGTGGACACAGAAAAGGGCAAAGTAGAAACAGGGGACCATAGAAAAGAGGGTTTGTCTTCCTGTTGCCTCTCTCTTTTTTGTTTGCTTTATTTTTTTTAAGTTTGTTTGAGTATTCATACAAGGAACAATTTCTTATACACAAAACCAAATTCTCCTAATTCCCCGACATTTCCTAAGTTCCATCATTGATCTTAGTATATTTTTCCTAATCCTATGGGTTAAATAATGAGGATAAAGCTCAAGATTTGGTTTTGGCCCTTAGGATTATCATCTACCACCTTATGCGAAGTGTCAAAATAGCATATTTTGGGTGATTCAATGATAAATATTAGAGCAATTAGACAAAGGAGGCCTTCAAATTAGAAACTTGAAAAATTCTCAGTCAAGATTGGGCTTGTTGGATTCATTTGAGTTCTTTCTCTTACTACTACAAAGAAGCAAATTGAGTAGTCAATTTCTTGGAAATTTTTTCCATTGATGCTCAAGAAAAAGTCATTAGTGACAGTGACAAAAATATGGCAAGACTTGAAAGAAATTAAGGAATCGGGATACCAATACAATTTTTAATTATTTCTTAATTCAATTTTGATTGAAATGACAAATCATTTCCCGTCAATGTTAAGTTGATCACAGATAGTTAGAACTTCTCACATGTTGATAGCACCTCAGAGATTAGAGTATTGGTGAGGATTTCATTATATGACATAAATGGCGGGCTATTGATATACATTGACTTTCTTGCTATAGAATTTTCTAGGTTTTCATCATTGACTAAGGCAATTTCATCAAATATGGAGCCCTTGTTTGGCCTCTGCACAAAGAAGTGAGAAATAGCTTTCAAAGATCCTATTAGAGAAACAAGGTTGGTGAATATTTTCATAATCTAGGATAGACGAGTAGAGCATGCCATCAAGGAGACCCTAGGAGTGGATTA
>VDFB02000015.1:263286566-263292932 GCA_007258455.2 Sequoia sempervirens
GATTTCTTAGATGGATTATTAATTAATATTTTACTTTTTTTTATGGTGGCTAATTTTGTGTTATATTTGAGCTTCATTTAGTATTTTATCCATCTCCAACATTCATAACAAGCAAAATGGCTATGAAAAGCTCCTATAATTCTGATACCCTAGGAGGCTCCTAATCAAATTATGCCATAACCTATCAGAGATATTTAGGGCACCTTAGAAAAATAGAGGCTGCCTCGTAGCAGATGCTTTACTAACAACCTAGGTGGAATAGAAAAAGATAAAAAAAAATATTAGGGCATATTTTGTTGTCACTCGATGTAAAATCCAACATGAACTGAATTCACTTTGGGCCATTATAATGGGTACCTTTCTTCATATCTGGGAAAGCAGTTGATAGGCCTATCTCATCCCTCCAGACAGCTCCATAGTTAGATCCTTTCCTCCCTAATTCTTAGCATCTTCCTCAATAGGATTTCAAATTGGAAATACCTCCACTATTTTGTTTATTGTGGTCTCAAACAGAGGTAATTCTTCCCCAGTTCTCTAAACATGTAGTCCCTTTTGTAAATGGAAGATAGTTCCCTGTCCTCTGTTTAGGTCTGTTAATTTTGCAAATTCAACTTCAAAATATTTGTCTATATTATCCCACTCTTCCTCTTCTATATCCTCATCATAGCTGTCCACATCCTTGATCTTTTTTAGCTTCTTTATGCTCTAGAGCTTGTTTCAAAACTATATTAGCATGGGGGCTCCAAAGAGTGCAAACCCAATAATTTATCACAACTCATTGATCATTACCAAACATGGCAAAAAGAATGTTCCCTGCATACAAAATAACCACCTATAGAAGATGGAAAGATGAATTTAGAACAACAGGATAAAGTGTAAGGATTATTTTGCCTTTTTATTTCTTTTTAAGGCCAGAGATGTCTAGAACAATAGGAGAAAGTGTAAGGATTATTTTACCTTTGTATTTCTTTTTAAGGCCATAGATGTCTCAACATTCCTTCCCCTTA
Source organism: Sequoia sempervirens (assembly GCA_007258455.2). Lineage (NCBI taxonomy): Eukaryota > Viridiplantae > Streptophyta > Pinopsida > Cupressales > Cupressaceae > Sequoia > Sequoia sempervirens. Next base: position 263,287,574 of record VDFB02000015.1, read on the forward strand.
ATAGGGTTATGTTCTGCCCTATGCAACACTGCATAATACTTTTGGTTTTCCCTTGCACTTTGGATTCCACAAACATAGAATATTAATAAAGGGAAGCTCTTTCTATAAGTAGGAATCATTATTCATTCCTTAAATGATAATAGATCAAGGAAATTATTCCTCATGGATAGGCCCAATACAAGAGATATTATTTTTTAAGTGCTCAACCAATAAATTGACCTAAACTACAGTTCATCACCTTCGTACACAGTCTAGCAGGGCACTTGTAACTACAATATATGACAAAAAAATCCTTGTTGTTATGGTTTGATGGATGTCCCTTTGTTATTACTGGATATCTAATGTAGTGCACATTATTATAGTGCAAGCCTATTTTTTTGATTGTTTCATTTATCATCACCAATATTCTCCACAAGAACATTGTCTCTGTTTAAAATGATGGAAATGGTTCACATCTCTTAGAACAATTTCTCTTGCAACAATATTGGAGATGAATTTAGATGCAATGTGAAAATCAGAACATACTCAAAGGTTCTTAACAACTCTAATAGTTGTACTAGGGACCATGTTTAACAAACCAAATGCAATTGCTAGATAAATTATTCTTTTTTCTTCTATTCCACAACATTAATTAAAAGTATTGAATCTAGAAATACCCTACTGCCTTCATTTTCCAAGCCAATTTCTCCAATTTTGCATAGCTCTCCCATGTTATGAACAATTTATCTTGATTGGGTGAAATTTATTGAGCATTTGTTCCATCCAGATTATATACTGCATGCATTAGACCCTTCACAAACCCCAAAAAGGTCAATTTGATTGGAAAGACAGGCCGACATAATCCACTACTTTTCACTTTCTACATTTTTCAATACTCGCTAAATTTTGTATTAGACATCTAATTGAATATAATATTTTTGAAATCTTTGAAAAGGAATTAGACTGAGAGACTAGTGCATGTAATAGTGGTCAGTAACATTTCTCATCTTACACAACTATAATTTCACTTGGCTTTTATACATACTTTTGTAATTCCAAGGCTAGAAAAGTTTTCTTAGTAGTGTTTTTATTCCTTTCCCATTTCCTGTGACTAGACATTATGAACATGTAATTTTTTTGCTAACATCCTCTATTGGGAACATCAAGGAATATATTCAAAACTAAAGTGAAAAGAATATGATGGATTCTATAATGACCTAAATATTGTACATATTTGTGAAATTCCATAAATTTATAACATAATGAATTCATCACAAGAGCATGAAAAGGGATGTATATCTAGGGTCTAGATAGACAATCAACATTTAACTAATTTATAAACTGTAAACATAAATGGCTTCTACGGTCATTTAAATTAAAGGTAAAGTTATGAGTTCTTGAGAAATTTTTCTAGTACTCTATGCATTGGAATGTTCTAGAAATGGGTTCAAAGATTAGGTTAGCATCCATGAACAACAATGGCTTTAAGTTTTAATAGATTAAATTACATTTTAACCAGTCTGTCTAGCTCCACAGGCCCATGTCTAAGGTTCATCGAGGGATGATTTTGTGACATTAGGCGTCTCTTTAAGTGTCCATGGAAAACCATTTAAGGCACTATCAGATGACTTTACAATCCATGATTAGCATAACACAAATAGTCTTTACTTATATGATATATTAGGTTCAAGGTTTTAATACAAGTATTCCACTTTCAACAAACTTGAAAATAATTTATAATTATCCATATTATTTGAGAAAATTCCAAAGAAGAGCATGCTTAATCATCATTTTATCTTTAATCTCTAGATAGCATTGTAGGAATTAGCCAAGGCATGTGGCCTTGTGTGTAAAGATATTGTTGTAAAGTCCAAGCCTAGTTTATCCCACTTTCAAGATTTTGTTCCTCTTATGGAATCTCTTTTTATTTTTACAAAATAAAAACTTAACAATCATTTAGATATCTAGTAAGTTTATTCTAATATCAATCTTTGTAATTTGTAGTCTTGTACAATATGCACATGAAAGCAGTGGTAAGGAATTATTCACTGGCATTATAATTAATAATTTTCTATGCTATTTTGTTACAGGAAATTTTAGAGGATCTAGACCTACATCATATTGTTGTAAATGATTGGAAGGAAAGTGTGGATGCAGAGAAAAATGGTGTTCTAATTTCTGTACCAAGTGTAGTAAGTCCAAACTTGGCACCTAAAGGGAAGCATGTATTACATGCATACACCCCTAGAACAAAACCATATGATCTCTGGGTAGGACTGGATTGTAGGAGTGTCGAATACAAGCAACTCAAGGCTCAACGTTCTGAGGTAAATAAATGGATTACTTTGTAACAACTCCAGGAATGCTACATTGGCTCTATTTTTTTATTATTGGAGATAAAATTTTATCTTTCCTAGACAAGATATCAATATAAAATCTTGAAAGCATGTATAAATCCATTTATTCATATTGGTGATGTAGGTTTTCTTTAGAGATTACAAAGTATGTCTTTCTTGTGGACATATTGAAAAATACCTAAAATTTCACGAGGCTAAAAAAGTTATATATTACATATAAATATCCTTCACAGAGGTTTCATGCTGGATTCTTACTGGAGAGAGACAAATAACAGTTATCAGGTCCAAAAATGTTCAAGTATTGTTGAACTAGAACATGAGTGTTTTTGACACATATGGAAATAATGGAGATATTGTGAGCCAAGGGTTAAGTGATGTGATACTTATTCAATCTGATTTGAGTGAGAAAGTATGTTCCCATAACTTTCATATTCTTGAAATGTATGAGATAAATGCTAGCATTGAGAAGGTGATATATTGTTTAATCCTCCTAGTTTTTTTTTCATTATTCCAGTTTAGATTTGATATGTATCCTTCACAGAACTAACCAAATGTGTCCTATACAACTTGGTCACATATGCCTAGATATTCTAAAGGACAAGTGGAGTCCTGCTCTTCAAGTTTGAATTGTTCTTATGAGGTTTGTAGTTTTTTAAATTGTAAATGGTGGTAGCATCCAAAATCCTTTTGTTAGTGTAATTTAATTACGAACCTTCTACTATTTTTCACGATTGCTATATATTCCTTATGTCAATTTGGTTAGCATACAAGCATTGTTGAGTGCACCAAATCTCGATGATCCAATTTTTGAGAACATTGCAAAGAAATGAAAATCAAATGAAATTGAGGCTATGGAAACATGTGAAGATTTGCACTATTGGTCTCTATAAATATTCTATCTGTATTATGAATCTCTATTTGCATTATGTGTTTCTCTTTATGGTTGGATTGAATTCAATGAAATGACATGATTTATGAATCATTTGGGTATCTTTTTATTACAACAAAAGAATTGACAAGGCTATATGCTAGTGGGTCCTGACATTCTATAATAATTCACTTCATATCACAGTTGTAACATGTAAGTTACAAGATTTCATTTTTGAAAGCCTTCGTGAACATTATTTTTTGTGGTTCTTACATTTCAGTCTAACACCTACAAGAATGCATTTGGTGTATGGCTCATAAAAGTCTCAACTGCATAAAAAATTCCTTGCTATTATGCTTTGATGGATGTCCCTTCATTATTACTGGATATCTGATGTAGTGCACATTATTATAGTGCAAGCCTATTTTTCAGATTGTTTCATTTAGCACCACCAATATTCTCCACAAGAACATTGACCCTGTTTAAAATGATGGAAATGGTTCACATTTCTTAGAACAATTTATTTTGCAATTGTTTGCATTTACTTAATTATCCTAGATTTATGTAAAAGAGATTGTTTCATAATTGTTATGATTCTCATGGATTTCTTTTTATAAACCTAACACCTCTGCCCCATCATGCAAATATTATCCTATATTCATGGGAATTTTTTCCAATGACTAGTCCCTCATGCTCTTGTTTCAATTTAGTTTCTTCCTAATTCTACAAATCACAGACTAATAAATTGTAAGCCTTGAAATCATGGAACAAAAACTACAAGAGATAGAGCAAGCATACAACATTAAAATTGTGACTTGCAATAGTAAAAGAAAAGAAGTAGTAGGAAGTGTTGGTATGTGGTGAAAAATCATGCTATACTGTATAGATCATGGTATACTATACACCCTGGCATGTATCCTTGCTGGGGTCCGGGGCCGGGCCGTAGGTGGAGGTTCGCGTCATCACCGAAAAAGGGAAAAATCAACGAAAAAGGAAAAATACAATTTTGTAGAACCCAAAATCTGGAAGCTTCTAAGCTTGTTAAAAAGGGGTTCGGATGGGTGTTACAATATGATGAAAAACACGATTATTCACAAGATTGTAATAGGTTTTCTGCACTGGATGATAAAGTATTAGATGGCTGCGGTTTGGTGGATGTAGCCCAAATTGGGTGAACCACGTTAAATTCTCTGTGTTATAATTCTCAGTGTTTTAGTTTCTCTGTTTATTAATTAAATCTACATTTAATTGTTAGATATCTGCCATTTCTAACCCTAACAAGTCGTATCAGAGTGGGTTGTGTTTTGATTATCGTCTGTAGGAAGGTCTCACGGTTGAGTGGGAGTAATGGAAGATGAGGGTAAGAAGGTTGAGAAGTTTAATGGGCAGAACTATCAGTTATGGAAGATGCAGATGGAGGACTATCTCTATCAGAAGGATTTATGGTGGCCATTGGAAGGGAAAACCAAGAAGCCCGTAACAATGTCTGATGAGGATTGGGAGATTTTGGATAGAAAGGCTCTTGGTAGTATTCATTTATGCCTGGCACAATCAGTGGCATTCAATATTACAACAACAAAGACAACTCAAGAGTTGATGAAAACCCTGGTGAAGTTATATGAAAAGCCTTCCACTTTGAATAAGGTATTTCTTATTAAGCGTTTATTTAATATGAAAATGGTAGAAGGTGGGTCAGTTACTGATCATTTAAATGAGTTTAATATGGTCACTAGTCAATTAAATTCTGTAAAAGTAAACTTTGATGAAGAAGTTATGGCTCTTTTGATTATGTGTTCTTTCCCTAAAAGCTAGAATAGCTTGGTAATGGCTATTAGCAATTCTGTTTTTGGTTTGAATACATTGAAATTTGATGATGTTGTTGGTGTTATTTTGAGCGAGGAAGTTTGTAGGAAAAGCTCAGGTGGAACATCCACATCAGGCAGTGTTTTGAATGCAGAAAGCAGGGGAAAAACAAAGGAGAGAGGAAACAATTCTGGAAATCGTGGAAAGTCACAAGGAAAATCAAAGGATAGAAGGTCCCAATCTAGAGACAAGAGGGATTGCTCGTACTGTGGTAAGCCGGGTCATTTAAAGTAAGATTGTTGGTCTCAAAAAAATAAAGGAGACAAAAAAGAAGTAAAGAGGGAAATGTGGT
>VDFB02000015.1:263293032-263374723 GCA_007258455.2 Sequoia sempervirens
CCATAATATCTGGCTATGAGTAAGGAGGCTTTGATGCTCTTTGGTAGAATGCAACTAGAGGAAATGCAACCCAATGAGTTTACCTTCACTACTATGCAAACTTGGGATTCCTACAATATGGAAAGTAGCATCTTTAGGGACTAGGGAGTAGTCAGATGTGGGTTTGCGTCTAATGTGTTTATGGGTAGTGCTCCTCTCGACATGTATTGCAAGTATGGAGAATGCACACTTTGTGTTTGACAAAATACCTCAAGGAAATGGAATGCTTTAACTGGGGGATGTCTGCACAATGGAAATGTAGATGAAGCTCTTGGGTTGTCACTGCTGTCAGTAAACCACTTTCTTGGCTCCTAATTTACCTTTTTCATTAATTCTTGTCAGCTCCTTTCAAATTTGACTTCATATAGGTCCACTTGTTGTTGATGTTGTTGCCTATTTTTATGACTTACCGACCCTTTCTTTGTAGCTCCCTCTTCTCAAGAAGATATTTCCTAAAGTTGGTTTTTAATTATTAATGACCAGTTTGTCCCCAGATTTATACTTCGTTAAATGTTTTAGCTTCTACTGCATCACCTCATTTCAATGTTGATTTGGCAGTCTCCTCTGAATTCTAGATGCTATCTTAGCCAACAGTCAAGCCACCTTTCCTGTTTTGATTCAATGACCACATCATGGAACTAGACACCCCCTTTGACTTACTCTATTTTTAGCAATTCTTTAGTACCTATGATCTGCACACTTAAGTCTTAAATTGGATAGGATCATGGTACCTTTTGGTGGATATAAATAAAATAGCAATCATCAAATAATCATCGATAATCAAGGCATTAGGATTTAAACATATCCTTTAAGGTATCAACAATTAGATTACCAGTTACCCTAATTAGGCTTAGTAATATCAAGACCACATTGCCTTAACAAATTCTTGGCTTTTCCAAAAAAGAACTTCAATGATAAAACATCATCATTCAGGTCTTTGATTGGGCTAGAACAACGGTGTTGAATAGGTGGGTTTGTACAGTTGAGAAAAGGGAATGCACTTAGCTCCCACTTTTTCATTATTATGAGTGATATCCTTTCTTGTCTATTGAACAAGGAAAAAAGGGAGGATAAATATTTGGTCTTCTGACTATGTACAGAGGAGCCAGGTATCATAACTTCAACTTTGCATATGACAGTCTCCTATTTTCTTTAATAATAATTAAGGAGATATAGAAAATTAACAAAAGAAAAAAAATCTATCAAGAAGCTTGGGGACATATTATTTATCAGTAACCGGTGTTTATTTTCTATTATACCAGTTAAAAGAAAACATTAAATTCTTTAATTTCTTCAATTGAAGGACCAAAATCTATCTTTGACCTATCTTGGTTTTCGATTTCATAGGATAGCCTCAAAAGAGATGGAATATAGTGCTATCAAAAATTTAGAAAAGGTTAAGTAATTGGACTAACAAGTGGCTTACTCTGGCTGGTAGGATCCAACTTGTGCAAGCTGTCCTCTAGGTGGTCCCAATTCATCTCCTTTTCCTATTACCTATGATTTTTGAAATAGTTGAAGTAATCACATCAATACAGTTTAGTCATTCCTTAATCTGAGTGAAAAATTTCTTGGAGAATTATACAAGACTCTACAATCATTGCTTAGAGGACCATAGAGACAAAGTATAAATTCATGCTACAAGGAGCGGAATAGGAACACACAACTGTCCTCTTAGGAACTACTAATATTATATGTATGGGTGTATTACAACTAAGGGACTCTTCACTTAGGAAATTGACAAAGGGGAGAAGATAAAGCTTTGGAAAGATAGCTATAATAGGCATCCCCTACACTCTTTCCTTAATATTCTATAAGTACAACACATGCTAATCTCTAATTGAATGAGAATTATCCAAAATTATATAGTGGGTCACAAAACTTGGAGTTCGTTGGAAAATTTATTCCATCAACCAAATTGTTGAGGCCTAGATGGAAAACTCGTTGGGAACATAAAATGGTTTCATGGAGTGCAATTATTGGGGGATATGTGTAGCATGGATTTTTTGAGAAAGCTTTGGGGATGTTCCGAGAAATGCAAGTAACATGACTTATGGGTAATCCTGTGACCTTTGCCTCTTTTCTCCCTACTTGTGCCAACTTAGCAGCTCTTAATCAAGGCAAGTAAGTTCATCAAGACATAATTCAAAGTGGATTTCAGCGCAATGCCTATGTAGAAAGTGCTCCTATGGACATGTATGCCAAATGTGAGAGTTTAGATGGAGGGTTCAAAGCATTCAACAAAATTCATACGTGATAGCTGGTTTCATGAAATGACATGTTTTTTGGGTGTGAAATGCCATGATTTTTGGGTGTGCCATGAACGGGTGTGTTTAGGATGCCCTTAAACTCGTCAATTAAATTCTTTTAGTCAGGCACAAATCTATCCATGAACAACATACGTCACATACATAACTCTACAAAATTTGTCCATTTCAAACTAGTTTACAGAGTCTAATTTTAATGCTCTATGTCCATGATGCATTCCCTGAACAAGGAGTATATTGTATACATATACACAAATAATGTATGTTAGATCAATGATTAAATGATTGGACATCCTAAAAATATGACAATGAATCGGTAAGAAGAGGAATATGATTGAATAAGTGAAAATTAATATTATAAAAAAAACTTAAACCATTAATGGAACTACCTTTACAAATCTACAACTTATGTATTGTTTCGAAAGAAATGAGTGTTGAGTTAACCGTGCAACAGCAACAACATAAAATAAAAATAGAACATCAATAACAATGGAAAGAATGGAAACAAGAAATTGACATAGTTATTTACCGTGGCTCACCATTAAATGGCTACATCCACCAAGGAAAGGAGGTCACTCTGTTTTATTGATTAACAACAAAACTTCATTACATTGATTTTCCATCTTCTGCCAAGTGAAGTTGTAGTAGTAAAAGGCTAAGATATTAGCCCCCACTCTTAGAGCTATAGCTTGATGCTTGTCTAGCCCTGCAATGTTGGTGAAGCTCATATCTTAGGCAATAAATCCTTTGCCGGATGTAGCTGCATTTAGTTTCCAACAACAGAGACTAGGTAATTCATCAAACTTTAAAGTAAAATATAAAGAACAGAGACTAAAAGTAAAACACAAAACCTGCAATCATCTAATATTTCATACTACTAATGTTTCTTTCAATTAGTTAAGAATCTTTTCTTTGAGATTACAGAGAGGCAGTTTCACAGCTCTTTATATGTCTTGTTATACTAAGGAAGTGTTAAGTTGTTACAATATTAACATCTATGAACTTTTGTGTGTCAATGGGGTTGATTTTATGGGTAATTTTGGCATTCAATTGAATGTATTCATACACACATATAGTAATTATAATACATCACTAGCCTACTGAATAATAAATTCCATAAACAATCTAAGGCACTTCTTGTGGGAAGTTTTATTGTGTTGATAAAATCTATGGTAACATCTCATCTCAATTGTTGTTAAAATCTCTTATATTCTATTGCAATTCTTCTTTCTAATGTGTTCATTCTAGTGCTATATTTTCTCAATAGTGTATTTATTCTTGAGAAATTCTATAGGTCCAAAAGTTATATTTGTTCCTATTTTTTCCCATTTATTGCTTTGAAAGGTTCATTGTTGGAATGCTTGTTTTGAGATGCTTTTGTTGCATATATAACTTTACCACTTTAATATGCAGGTTATCTTTACAATTTCTAAACAAAGGATCTCTATGATCTTAATTATCCACAAGAGTCTATAGAAGTGCTTTTTAGAGTTGAAGGTGTGCAAATCTAGTGTAATCTTACACTTTAGTTATAGTTTATCACCATATTTCATTGAAATCCATTAAATTCTATTGATTATATTATGTTTTATTAATCTCATTAAATAATTGGTGATGCAAACCTTCATGTTTTTCTATGATTTTTTTTAATTTTTTCTTTCTCCTACTACAGTTGAGTTTAGCCTATGGGACTCGTTGGGTACCCAAGTCTTCTAACACTATATGGTTAGTGGCCATTGATGACAACAAAAGCATAATAAAATCTTTTGCATCCTCTTATAAATAAACCAAGTATTCTTGATGATTAACAAAATATTCTTGAAAAAGCATAGTCTTGCACCTTTGACCAAAACAATAAATTAGTGATAAAGATGACTTCAATACCCTAACTACCTATACTTCAATTATTTTAGAATTTCAAGCCAAAAAATAGACTCAATAAAATGTTTTAGTAAAAAAATCTTTAGCAAGTAGGCCAGGAAATGCAAACAAAAGAAACAAAGGAGTACAACCAGTACAAAATGGCTTGATAGACAACACAAGGTAGAACACTGTTTAAGTTATCAATGTCTGAAAAAAGGCCATTGCTAATATGAGGTTTACAAAATGCAACAAAATGGGTCTGATTATTCCAAGTGGATTAAGTATAAATGATTACTACAAAAAAATTGGTTCCTAATAAATGCTACACAACATTCCCCTCACCACATTATAGAGAAAGCATCTAAAATTAAACTCTAAATGATGGATTTACTGAAATGTCTACAGATAAAACCAATAAATATTACACCTTCATATCTAAAAGAAAGTTTTCAGTCCGGTTCTATCAGGAAGAGGTTTAGATATGCAAACAAAAGAGAGACTGATTGCTCTAAGTGAACTAAACATTATTCCATTTTTGATAATTGTAATTATATGGAAAGAAACAATTTGAGGCCACTTTTTTCATACCCCGATCGATTATGTTTTGTAACAAAGAAAAAAGTAAAAGCTAAAGTAAGAGTTCAAAAGTGTCAAAATTAAAGTTAATCAAATTAACAAAATTAACTTACCTTAAAGAAATATTTAAGGCTGTAATTTTAAATAAAGTGACAAGATAAGTTTACATTTGTAAGTTCAAGGAGCATAAATTTACACAGCTATAAATAAGAGGATATTTCCAGCTGTACTTTCTTGAGAAGAGATCTAAAAATCCAGTGCGATGTAAGAAATATAAGAATGAGCCTTTTCTTGTGCTACAACAGATGTGGACATGTTGTTTTCCCTTGCTCATAAAAAATACAAAGCTAGAAGCTATGCACAGGCATTGGAACATTCAAATGTTGTTTATGAGAAGAATCCTCAACCTATAGACAATCTTCTTCTTCTTGGGGCTATATATTATCTGGTATGTTGATCCATTAGGTGGAATTGAGTTCTTTGGTTGCACATGGTGATTTGTTTTTCTATGCTGGTTGAAATCAAAACACTTCTTCATTTTCAGGAGACTTGAAAATTTATGGAGTGATTCTTTATGATGATTTGTCTTATCAATAATGAGATAAAAGTGCCCATGTTGCAACTATTTTTGTTATTTGTACAACTAATAAATAGTTTAATTTTGATATCTAGGCAATTGCATGATTTTGATGTGTGCATTGCGAAAAACGAGGAGGAAATTAGAATTGATCCTCAATTTGCCTAGTGTTTTCAAAATATGGCCAATACTTGGAAGGTATTGTTTTCTACTCTATCAAGTTGGATGGTTCAAGTAATATTTCCCATTCTATTAACTGATTGACTCAATATAAATATAGTGGCTCATCATGCATGGAACGTTAATGTTAATACTCTTGTTATTTTTGATCCAGGAGAAAGACAACATTGACCTGGCTATCCAGTTATATTTGATTGCTATTGAGGTATATCCTAGATTTTATAGGCTAGTACTTGATTGATTTATAATCAATGTTGGGTCATTTGTTCATACTTTTGGTTGTTTCTTTTGGCATTATGGGCTAGAGGCTCTTATGTGATAATTGGATACTTCATTTACATGGAGCATGTTTTAAGTTTAAATTTTTGTTTTATTCACTTATTTTGGAAATGAGTTGTGTTTGATATTGATTTGGGGAAGTCTTTAAATATGTGTCGCACAACTTCTCCAATAGCTCAAGAGTTTTCATGTGTTACTAGTCCAGTGAAATGTAATTCTTCACTGTCTAAAATTTGTTTTTAATGCTTTTATTATTAGATGACTTCAATAAAGAGAATTGAAGTAGGGGGAAAAAAATAAGTGAATTGGTGTTGATGATGGTTGTAAGGATGGTAGTATTTTTTGTCGGGCTAGAATTTTATTGGGTCACGTGGAGCCTAAACAAGATCTGGTTATTTATTCTGATTATGTGGAAGAGGTTAGGCTTAAAATGGAGAAGAAACTACCAAGTAATGATAAAACAAGCAATATGAAGTTAGTTAATAAATTAATTTAAACATTTACTAATACAAAAAACTTGTACTAATTATTTTCTATAATTATTACTCCTTTGAACTCCTTTCATGATGAATTGATGCTAATACAAAAATAGGGAAGCAAGTGTTTCACTAAAAAAGAAGATTGGAGTGATTTTAATATTATTTATTAAAATTCTATGTATTTGACCTCTCAAAACCCTGGCTTTCCACTTCCTTCTAGGGTTCTCACTATCCCTCCTAATATGACCCAGGTTGTTAATGGATGTTAAAGTTGCTCCAATCCCACAAGTTTTTGTTGAGAGTTATATTACCATATCCATACTTACAAATACCTATAGGATGATGAAGTTATTTCCCTTATTCCATTAAGAACAACATTTAAAAGTGAGAAAAATGAACTAGGAAAAGGGTTTTCAATACATAGGCTAACATTTGCAGCCACTTTGTTATTGAACCATTGCTCCATTATCATTTGCAACAGATGGAGATACTTGTCTAAAATCGGGGTGTTTGGAAACAAAATTTGAATCAAACTCCAAAAATTGGTTTATGGAAACATGATGTATTCTAGGTGCTCCTGCACCATAACCTAGTAGGAATAGGGTAGAGTAATGGAGGAAGCACTCCTTAATGCTATATTATAATATAATATGATAGTTATATAATATAATATAGTTATAATATGATATATTATATAATATAATATAATTAGAATACAATATTATATAATATTCTTTAATTGTCTTAAATTAAGACAATAAAAAAAAACTTTTTCTACAATAATTTTTTTATTTCCCTCTTCTTTTTCATTTTCCCTCCCTGAATATTCGACATGCATTTTTCCTTTTTATGAAACTTCAAACAAGGGTTTTCCACATCAGAAATGACAAGGGGCTTTTCAGAAAAGTCTAGGATCTTGGGCAAGTGACAACAATAAGGATATTGGACAAACAACAACATTCAACAATAGACCAGGTGTGCCCTACATTTTTGTCTTTTTTGTTCTATTTCATACAAATGTATTCCCTCCTTAATTTTTTATGCATGGTGGGTACAATTGTTTTTTACATAAAACAAATTCAACAGCACCAGCGATTTCCACAATAGTTAGCTAGAATACAATATACTTGGTTGGTGTCATGTTCAAATATGTGTGCTTGATTTACAAAGTCATAAGAGTTCCAATATAATGAGGTTTAGGGTTTAAGGTTTAAGGTTTTCCATTATAGTGCCTTTCACATAATCGGTCCCAAAAGCTACAATACTTGATGTTGAAACTCAGCTCCTAACCACTCCAGATCCACAACCCAGCTGCCAAATTTGTATTCTTAATTGTGATTTCTTTGTTATGACCAGATATTTGTGAGGAAATTTGTTTTTGATACTATTATTTTAGTACCCTTTCAATGTTAGTGTTACTAATAAAACAATCACATTAATACAAATCAAGCTAAAATACTAGCTAATGTTTTCCTTTAAAATAAAAAGGGCATCCTAAATTATTGTTTTTGGCATTCACACAATCTTCACTCTTAGCAATTTGGCGATGTTTGGTTTTTAACTTATTGGAAATACTCTTTCCTCTTTCCAAAGCAGAGATCATCGTTCTTTATTTTTTACTTAAGTGAAATTTACTCATGCATATTTCTGCTACAAAGTTCAAAATTTTATGGCTTCATTCTATTTTTTTATTCTCTCTCTCTTTGATGTCTTCCTGGGTTTTACCTTGTCCCTTTTTATCTCATATCTGATCCAGGGTAGGTGAGATTGTGATACTTTTCATAGTCTCATATCCCTCTTCGTGCTTTACTTTCCCCCTCACTATAAATTTCAGTGAATCCATGGTGACTATGAAATTGTAACACTCGTCACAATCTCGAGTACCCCTCTTAATGGAAGTGAGATGGAGATAAATGTTTCCATATCATTCCTTGCTTCCTCAGAATATCTAGACAAAGGTGTTAAGCTCCTTTTGTTCATTGTGTAACTAGCAAGTGTGAGATGGTGATAGGTGTTTTCCTTGGGATGTTTTAGAAGGGGTTTGAGAACCCTTTAGGTTCTAATGTTCTTGAAGGGCACCAATAGGGTGACAAGTGTCACTACCTTGCCATGAATCCTTCTGAGGTGCGTTAGAGCCAACTTACAAAGTCTTCCACCTCGCTGGCTACAAGGTACCTGAGAGAGATGTGGTGTCTCCTTGTTGCTTCTGCCTATGGGGTGATTCAGTGCATTGATTTTATTTGTTGTTAATCCTATGTTTCTAGCGTTTCTAAATGAGTGACAAGTACTGCCCACTTGCTCAATCCTCACTATTCTCAGGGGTCTACAGAGTCTACATTCTTATCTTCTACTGCAGAAGATCTTGTGAAGTCTTGGTTGATCATTACACTTCTCCCTGGGGTCCGTTAAGTGTTATATATTCTTGATGCATTTGCCTCCTATCTGAGTGTGCAAGCTAACAAGATAGTGAGTAAGCGACAGGGTCATGAACTTAGTCTCGTTTCTTTGTCATTATACAACTTAGCCATCTAGTAATTTAACAGTTACAAAGTTTATAGTGAAATATCAAACAAGACTTGGAGGACAAGTAATCTTCAACCTTTGAAACAAAGAAAGTTTCACAAAGGGTCCAAGCAATCAAATAACAGTATAAGATGGAATTGATGGCTTTTGACTAACTCCTGTATAATGCATGCAAGATGGCAGATTCAGGAAGAGTTGTAACTCAAAATAAACCAAAAAAATCAATCATTATTTTATGCATATGATCATTCAATTTATGCATCATTTGAGTCCTTTGACACAGCAGAATGTTGTTAGATCTTTCTTCTAAGGCACAGGATAAGACTCTTCTCAAAATATTGGGACAGACATGAGAAGCATATGTTGTATAAAACAAAAAGATTCAGATATTGCCCACACCAAAAGATATTTTTAAACGGTTCCTAAACAATAATTTTGGTTAAGGTATGGAAACAATAATGTTAAAGTATATAGAAAAAATATTATGAAGAAGATTAGGAGAAATGAGAAACTCCATAACTTCAATTATTTACCCAACTTATGCATATCAAATCTTTCTAAAACATTAGTTCTCCCATAACAACCTCACTACAACCTACAACCTTGTTATGGAGCTCCCATTTTTGCACAAGTCATGGGGATGACCACATAGGTCATAGAACTTGGTGTTACACTTGAAAATGTATTTTATTTTGAAAGTTTCAAAATCCTTTTCAACACAACTCTGCCGAATAGTTCATGCCATATCCGTGGTTCCACATTCCTTTGAGGTATTCTGCCAAGTTGCATTTGCTTGAAATTTTCTGAAACTTTTCAATAAATCCATTTTGTGCATTCTCTGCAATCATGGCATTCCATGAGATGACATCTTTTTGAGCCATTTTGTCAAACACTCAACATTCCAGCCCATTTGACCACATTTCTTTGAGGTAGTTTTGTTTCAAACTGTTAGTGCGCCTTGATTATGCTTCACATTTTGCATGCATGTCTACTGTAGCATTTGCAACTATAACATCTGACATAAATCTACCTCAACTAAAGCTAAAAACATGGGAATTACAGTTGAAATGGGAGAAAGATCTGGTTAAAGAATGTCAAGATCAAATAAATGATTTTTCTACTTTGATAGATAAGATGAAAGATAAGGATCTAATGGTTATAGATTCCCTTACCCAACAAATCAATGAAAAAGATAAATTGAGACAAGATGGTATAGAGGTAAATAGTTTTAAGGGCCTGTTTGCAGAAGTGATGGCTGATCCTGTTATCCATGTAAATAAAAGATTAATGGATGATGTGGTCAAGATAAATAACTTGATTACAAAGTATGATAAAGAGACATGGAACAAGAATACTGAGATTAAAAAGATGACAAGCATATATGGTCAGCAAAATTTCAACTGAAACCTTTCTCAAAATGTCCCCAAAGAGAAAATGAATAAAGTTTTGGTAGCATTTAACAAATACAGATTCATGTAAGGAGAATATATTTTGATTGAAGAATTATCTGACAATGAGTAAATGGTTCACATTATCAATTATGAGGAAGTTTTGCATGCTATTTGAAATGTATATTGTGATTTTAAGTCTGAGTGTAAAGTGGAAATAATATTTCCTACAATGGTTTGGGACAATTTTTGCATTACCCAAGTCTTGTTATCGGGTTGATCACAAGTTTTCACAGGAACTTGATGTTGAATTCGTTATAGTGATTTGTGAAGATCTCAGGTCCTATTAGAATAGGCAATTTTTTGAGGTGATTTTGACTAAATTATATGAAAATAGTAATATGCATGATTATGACTTACTAAATTGAAGTAGTGAAGCTTAATTGGAGGATTGCTACTGAAATTTAGTCAACATTGGGGATATTTCACCTATTGAAACAATATCAAGATACAGAGTTGGTTAAGTGTTTTGGGAGATAATTTAACTACTGCTAGTGATAAAGTTTCCAGAAAGTTCTAGAGGATTCTATCTTGCCAGCTATAGCCAACTAATCATGTGGGTTAAATTACCACTATCCATGTGTCCTCTTTATTATCATTGATTTGTTTTATAATCTTCTTGCTATTGTAATCAAATTTGGGCCCTAAATCTATAAAAGGCCATGGGTCATTCCTTTATAGGGGATTCAAAATTGTTGATATTTGTTGAATTCAAGTTGGAGAATTTCTAATCTCGTATTCACTTTATGTTTTTAGTTCACATTTAGTAAACACTTGTACATATGGTAAAGATTTGTAAAGTTAAAAGTTGATTTCAAAGTCATTTATGATTGTAAATCTTATATGGTTGTAATCTATTCATTGGTAAAATAATCAAATTGTTGCACCAACATTGGGAGCATTTGAGGCTATTTTACTTGTGAATGGTTTTTCCTTCAAACTTCACTGTTATGTATGTAGTTGTGAATAAATTTGGTGAATTACTAACAATTCATATTTCAATTTACATTTACATTTCTTTCAATTTATACTTGTTCAATATCTAATAGACATATATGGTCAACAAAATTTCAACTGGAACCTTAAAGTTGGTTTCAAAGTTATTCTTGATTGTAAAACTTACATGGCTATAATCTATTCATTGGTGAAATAATCAAATTGTTGTACCAATATTGGATGCACTTGAGGCTATTTTACTTGTGAACTATGTTTTCTTCAAACTTTTGCATTGTTATGTATGTAGCTATGAAGAAAAATGGTGAAATACTAACAGTTCATATTTCAATTTACATTTCTTTCAATTTATACTTGTTTAATATTTGACAATTTTTTAGATTCATGATAAATCATACTTAATTTCTATAATTTGTGAAGTATGTGGTGAAATAATTTTCATATCCGATAAATGAGTGTTACATCTACATAAGTCCATTTGTGAATATAGTAAAATATAACAAACTCTGAGTGAACCAAGTATATCAAGAACTATTGTTTCTGAGCCTTAAGGTTATTGATTCTTAAGTGAATTATTGGTCTTTCAAGAAAGAGTTTTTTTTTAGAATTATATCTATGTTTGATGTGTGAGTAACATCATCATCACCAAAAAAACATGCCTTCTCAAAACTATTTGTTCTTTCATTGCATTACTTTTCTTCTAGAGTGACCTCTTTAGATTATGGGACGAATTGCCTTCCCCACTCTTTCCTACAATGTCATTGCTTACCCTTTTACATTGGGGAACACCACACCTTCCCAAATTTTATATTGAGATTAAATTCCTAGATTTATAATACCACTGGGGACCTATTAGGAAATGCAGCTTTGCCACATCATCTTCAGTATTGGCAGATCCTTGACCCTCACCATCAGGATGAAAACCTACATTCAAAAATAAAACAAATTCAACAAACAGAAAAAACTATCTAAAGTTCAAACATCACCACCAAGGCATAAGCGTTTCTAGAACAAGACTTCAATTAAACATGCATTTTATTATTTGTTCAAAAACATTCTTCTACATCTTTATGTTCCTTTCTGATTGTTTTCTGGGAAGAGAGAATTTGATAACAGAGTAAAATCAGAACTTCTATTTTCTAAATCTTGCCACAGTTCTAAGAAGAAACCTTCCAAAAATAACCCTATGATATATCCTTGTTTAATGTTTGTATTCTGAAAGCAATACATTTTCTTTATTCTTCCTAAATAATAGATATGTTGCAGTTTAAAATTATGAAGTTGAAACATCCAAAGAATTCCTAATTGATGGGACAAATGCAATTGCAGATCAAGGGTAACTGCCAGAGCCATTGATGAAAGAATATTTGATTATTGTGAGAGTGATTGTATTTTATTATTGTCATTGATTATGCTATGTTATGTTATCGTATGTGACTTTTCATTATGTGTACAGAGGAGTACTGATGATTTGGCTTGTATAATTATCAGAAAATGATGTTTCTACCCACTCTTAAGCACTAATAAGATTGATGTTTTTTTATAATGTCTATTTAAAAATTTAATGTAATTAATGTTTTCTATACCTTTGTAAATTCCTTATCTAAACAAATAGATGAGTTTGAAATTGGAAATTCTAAATCTATGTGTGTTGTTTGATGTCTTGGTGTTGTCTAGATTGGAATTTATAATGCTTGTTTGAGCATTATTTTCAGTACTTTGACTGGCCTTGTATCATCTTGATAATTTCTCTATTTTCTTGTTTTAAGGTTTACTTTGGGTGGATATGCCAACTTGCTTTGCTGGTTGGTTTTGTTTCTATTTAGGGAGTATTGTGTTGTATTATCTTGTAGAAATAATTAAAAGGAGAGAGTGAGACATTAAATGGTTGACCAATTTCTTAAGTTTTGATTTGAATATTACAAGTTTTTATAGGTCATTTCATCTGGTGTGAATTTTTTCTTGATAGGTTGCAAGGCTCTTGTTAGACACTTTAGTTCCTTAATTTTATCCCACCTTATTTGTTTTGGTCACTGAAATAATGGATACATTGGGAAGTTTGGCTTGGAAGCGCATCAAACAAAAGGAAGAATTTGAAAATGAGGGAAATTAGATATGACCTTTACCACATAAGTATCATTGTGAAATTACTGAATTTCATTTTGTTGTTCAACCACCCAATGTTGTTTTGATCTAGGAATTGGTAAATGATAATTTTTCAACAAAGAACATCCAGAAGAAATTGAGGGAAACCAAGTGAGACAAAAAATGCATCCTTTGAGTAGATGACCATAAAACAATTCTTAATTCTTCTGCTTTCCTTGTATTAGATGAAGATTGATATTGTTTTGTTCCGATATGATGTTATATTATGGTCACTCTTTGCAATGTGAGGATTTCTTAGATGGATTATTAATTAATATTTTACTTTTTTTTATGGTGGCTAATTTTGTGTTATATTTGAGCTTCATTTAGTATTTTATCCATCTCCAACATTCATAACAAGCAAAATGGCTATGAAAAGCTCCTATAATTCTGATACCCTAGGAGGCTCCTAATCAAATTATGCCATAACCTATCAGAGATATTTAGGGCACCTTAGAAAAATAGAGGCTGCCTCGTAGCAGATGCTTTACTAACAACCTAGGTGGAATAGAAAAAGATAAAAAAAAATATTAGGGCATATTTTGTTGTCACTCGATGTAAAATCCAACATGAACTGAATTCACTTTGGGCCATTATAATGGGTACCTTTCTTCATATCTGGGAAAGCAGTTGATAGGCCTATCTCATCCCTCCAGACAGCTCCATAGTTAGATCCTTTCCTCCCTAATTCTTAGCATCTTCCTCAATAGGATTTCAAATTGGAAATACCTCCACTATTTTGTTTATTGTGGTCTCAAACAGAGGTAATTCTTCCCCAGTTCTCTAAACATGTAGTCCCTTTTGTAAATGGAAGATAGTTCCCTGTCCTCTGTTTAGGTCTGTTAATTTTGCAAATTCAACTTCAAAATATTTGTCTATATTATCCCACTCTTCCTCTTCTATATCCTCATCATAGCTGTCCACATCCTTGATCTTTTTTAGCTTCTTTATGCTCTAGAGCTTGTTTCAAAACTATATTAGCATGGGGGCTCCAAAGAGTGCAAACCCAATAATTTATCACAACTCATTGATCATTACCAAACATGGCAAAAAGAATGTTCCCTGCATACAAAATAACCACCTATAGAAGATGGAAAGATGAATTTAGAACAACAGGATAAAGTGTAAGGATTATTTTGCCTTTTTATTTCTTTTTAAGGCCAGAGATGTCTAGAACAATAGGAGAAAGTGTAAGGATTATTTTACCTTTGTATTTCTTTTTAAGGCCATAGATGTCTCAACATTCCTTCCCCTTAATAGGGTTATGTTCTGCCCTATGCAACACTGCATAATACTTTTGGTTTTCCCTTGCACTTTGGATTCCACAAACATAGAATATTAATAAAGGGAAGCTCTTTCTATAAGTAGGAATCATTATTCATTCCTTAAATGATAATAGATCAAGGAAATTATTCCTCATGGATAGGCCCAATACAAGAGATATTATTTTTTAAGTGCTCAACCAATAAATTGACCTAAACTACAGTTCATCACCTTCGTACACAGTCTAGCAGGGCACTTGTAACTACAATATATGACAAAAAAATCCTTGTTGTTATGGTTTGATGGATGTCCCTTTGTTATTACTGGATATCTAATGTAGTGCACATTATTATAGTGCAAGCCTATTTTTTTGATTGTTTCATTTATCATCACCAATATTCTCCACAAGAACATTGTCTCTGTTTAAAATGATGGAAATGGTTCACATCTCTTAGAACAATTTCTCTTGCAACAATATTGGAGATGAATTTAGATGCAATGTGAAAATCAGAACATACTCAAAGGTTCTTAACAACTCTAATAGTTGTACTAGGGACCATGTTTAACAAACCAAATGCAATTGCTAGATAAATTATTCTTTTTTCTTCTATTCCACAACATTAATTAAAAGTATTGAATCTAGAAATACCCTACTGCCTTCATTTTCCAAGCCAATTTCTCCAATTTTGCATAGCTCTCCCATGTTATGAACAATTTATCTTGATTGGGTGAAATTTATTGAGCATTTGTTCCATCCAGATTATATACTGCATGCATTAGACCCTTCACAAACCCCAAAAAGGTCAATTTGATTGGAAAGACAGGCCGACATAATCCACTACTTTTCACTTTCTACATTTTTCAATACTCGCTAAATTTTGTATTAGACATCTAATTGAATATAATATTTTTGAAATCTTTGAAAAGGAATTAGACTGAGAGACTAGTGCATGTAATAGTGGTCAGTAACATTTCTCATCTTACACAACTATAATTTCACTTGGCTTTTATACATACTTTTGTAATTCCAAGGCTAGAAAAGTTTTCTTAGTAGTGTTTTTATTCCTTTCCCATTTCCTGTGACTAGACATTATGAACATGTAATTTTTTTGCTAACATCCTCTATTGGGAACATCAAGGAATATATTCAAAACTAAAGTGAAAAGAATATGATGGATTCTATAATGACCTAAATATTGTACATATTTGTGAAATTCCATAAATTTATAACATAATGAATTCATCACAAGAGCATGAAAAGGGATGTATATCTAGGGTCTAGATAGACAATCAACATTTAACTAATTTATAAACTGTAAACATAAATGGCTTCTACGGTCATTTAAATTAAAGGTAAAGTTATGAGTTCTTGAGAAATTTTTCTAGTACTCTATGCATTGGAATGTTCTAGAAATGGGTTCAAAGATTAGGTTAGCATCCATGAACAACAATGGCTTTAAGTTTTAATAGATTAAATTACATTTTAACCAGTCTGTCTAGCTCCACAGGCCCATGTCTAAGGTTCATCGAGGGATGATTTTGTGACATTAGGCGTCTCTTTAAGTGTCCATGGAAAACCATTTAAGGCACTATCAGATGACTTTACAATCCATGATTAGCATAACACAAATAGTCTTTACTTATATGATATATTAGGTTCAAGGTTTTAATACAAGTATTCCACTTTCAACAAACTTGAAAATAATTTATAATTATCCATATTATTTGAGAAAATTCCAAAGAAGAGCATGCTTAATCATCATTTTATCTTTAATCTCTAGATAGCATTGTAGGAATTAGCCAAGGCATGTGGCCTTGTGTGTAAAGATATTGTTGTAAAGTCCAAGCCTAGTTTATCCCACTTTCAAGATTTTGTTCCTCTTATGGAATCTCTTTTTATTTTTACAAAATAAAAACTTAACAATCATTTAGATATCTAGTAAGTTTATTCTAATATCAATCTTTGTAATTTGTAGTCTTGTACAATATGCACATGAAAGCAGTGGTAAGGAATTATTCACTGGCATTATAATTAATAATTTTCTATGCTATTTTGTTACAGGAAATTTTAGAGGATCTAGACCTACATCATATTGTTGTAAATGATTGGAAGGAAAGTGTGGATGCAGAGAAAAATGGTGTTCTAATTTCTGTACCAAGTGTAGTAAGTCCAAACTTGGCACCTAAAGGGAAGCATGTATTACATGCATACACCCCTAGAACAAAACCATATGATCTCTGGGTAGGACTGGATTGTAGGAGTGTCGAATACAAGCAACTCAAGGCTCAACGTTCTGAGGTAAATAAATGGATTACTTTGTAACAACTCCAGGAATGCTACATTGGCTCTATTTTTTTATTATTGGAGATAAAATTTTATCTTTCCTAGACAAGATATCAATATAAAATCTTGAAAGCATGTATAAATCCATTTATTCATATTGGTGATGTAGGTTTTCTTTAGAGATTACAAAGTATGTCTTTCTTGTGGACATATTGAAAAATACCTAAAATTTCACGAGGCTAAAAAAGTTATATATTACATATAAATATCCTTCACAGAGGTTTCATGCTGGATTCTTACTGGAGAGAGACAAATAACAGTTATCAGGTCCAAAAATGTTCAAGTATTGTTGAACTAGAACATGAGTGTTTTTGACACATATGGAAATAATGGAGATATTGTGAGCCAAGGGTTAAGTGATGTGATACTTATTCAATCTGATTTGAGTGAGAAAGTATGTTCCCATAACTTTCATATTCTTGAAATGTATGAGATAAATGCTAGCATTGAGAAGGTGATATATTGTTTAATCCTCCTAGTTTTTTTTTCATTATTCCAGTTTAGATTTGATATGTATCCTTCACAGAACTAACCAAATGTGTCCTATACAACTTGGTCACATATGCCTAGATATTCTAAAGGACAAGTGGAGTCCTGCTCTTCAAGTTTGAATTGTTCTTATGAGGTTTGTAGTTTTTTAAATTGTAAATGGTGGTAGCATCCAAAATCCTTTTGTTAGTGTAATTTAATTACGAACCTTCTACTATTTTTCACGATTGCTATATATTCCTTATGTCAATTTGGTTAGCATACAAGCATTGTTGAGTGCACCAAATCTCGATGATCCAATTTTTGAGAACATTGCAAAGAAATGAAAATCAAATGAAATTGAGGCTATGGAAACATGTGAAGATTTGCACTATTGGTCTCTATAAATATTCTATCTGTATTATGAATCTCTATTTGCATTATGTGTTTCTCTTTATGGTTGGATTGAATTCAATGAAATGACATGATTTATGAATCATTTGGGTATCTTTTTATTACAACAAAAGAATTGACAAGGCTATATGCTAGTGGGTCCTGACATTCTATAATAATTCACTTCATATCACAGTTGTAACATGTAAGTTACAAGATTTCATTTTTGAAAGCCTTCGTGAACATTATTTTTTGTGGTTCTTACATTTCAGTCTAACACCTACAAGAATGCATTTGGTGTATGGCTCATAAAAGTCTCAACTGCATAAAAAATTCCTTGCTATTATGCTTTGATGGATGTCCCTTCATTATTACTGGATATCTGATGTAGTGCACATTATTATAGTGCAAGCCTATTTTTCAGATTGTTTCATTTAGCACCACCAATATTCTCCACAAGAACATTGACCCTGTTTAAAATGATGGAAATGGTTCACATTTCTTAGAACAATTTATTTTGCAATTGTTTGCATTTACTTAATTATCCTAGATTTATGTAAAAGAGATTGTTTCATAATTGTTATGATTCTCATGGATTTCTTTTTATAAACCTAACACCTCTGCCCCATCATGCAAATATTATCCTATATTCATGGGAATTTTTTCCAATGACTAGTCCCTCATGCTCTTGTTTCAATTTAGTTTCTTCCTAATTCTACAAATCACAGACTAATAAATTGTAAGCCTTGAAATCATGGAACAAAAACTACAAGAGATAGAGCAAGCATACAACATTAAAATTGTGACTTGCAATAGTAAAAGAAAAGAAGTAGTAGGAAGTGTTGGTATGTGGTGAAAAATCATGCTATACTGTATAGATCATGGTATACTATACACCCTGGCATGTATCCTTGCTGGGGTCCGGGGCCGGGCCGTAGGTGGAGGTTCGCGTCATCACCGAAAAAGGGAAAAATCAACGAAAAAGGAAAAATACAATTTTGTAGAACCCAAAATCTGGAAGCTTCTAAGCTTGTTAAAAAGGGGTTCGGATGGGTGTTACAATATGATGAAAAACACGATTATTCACAAGATTGTAATAGGTTTTCTGCACTGGATGATAAAGTATTAGATGGCTGCGGTTTGGTGGATGTAGCCCAAATTGGGTGAACCACGTTAAATTCTCTGTGTTATAATTCTCAGTGTTTTAGTTTCTCTGTTTATTAATTAAATCTACATTTAATTGTTAGATATCTGCCATTTCTAACCCTAACAAGTCGTATCAGAGTGGGTTGTGTTTTGATTATCGTCTGTAGGAAGGTCTCACGGTTGAGTGGGAGTAATGGAAGATGAGGGTAAGAAGGTTGAGAAGTTTAATGGGCAGAACTATCAGTTATGGAAGATGCAGATGGAGGACTATCTCTATCAGAAGGATTTATGGTGGCCATTGGAAGGGAAAACCAAGAAGCCCGTAACAATGTCTGATGAGGATTGGGAGATTTTGGATAGAAAGGCTCTTGGTAGTATTCATTTATGCCTGGCACAATCAGTGGCATTCAATATTACAACAACAAAGACAACTCAAGAGTTGATGAAAACCCTGGTGAAGTTATATGAAAAGCCTTCCACTTTGAATAAGGTATTTCTTATTAAGCGTTTATTTAATATGAAAATGGTAGAAGGTGGGTCAGTTACTGATCATTTAAATGAGTTTAATATGGTCACTAGTCAATTAAATTCTGTAAAAGTAAACTTTGATGAAGAAGTTATGGCTCTTTTGATTATGTGTTCTTTCCCTAAAAGCTAGAATAGCTTGGTAATGGCTATTAGCAATTCTGTTTTTGGTTTGAATACATTGAAATTTGATGATGTTGTTGGTGTTATTTTGAGCGAGGAAGTTTGTAGGAAAAGCTCAGGTGGAACATCCACATCAGGCAGTGTTTTGAATGCAGAAAGCAGGGGAAAAACAAAGGAGAGAGGAAACAATTCTGGAAATCGTGGAAAGTCACAAGGAAAATCAAAGGATAGAAGGTCCCAATCTAGAGACAAGAGGGATTGCTGGTATAGTGGTAAGCCGGGTCATTTAAAGAAAGATTGCTGGTCTCAGAAAAATAAAGAAGGAGAGAAAAAGGAAGGAAGTAAAGAGGAAAATGTGGTAAGTAATAAATCTGATGAGGATACTTTGATTCTTTCCCTTGATAATGCTGATGATTCTTGGGTGTTAGATTCAAGGGCTTCATTTCATGCTACCCCCCATAGAAGTTATTTTCTTGATTATGTCCAAGGGGATATTGCGCTGGTTTATTTAGGAGATAACAAACCTTGTTAGATTGTTGGAAAGGGAAGAATCAAGATTAAGTTGTAGAATGGGAATCATTGGCTACTACGTGAGGTAAGGCATGTTCCAAAGTTAAGCAAAAATTTAATTTCAGCAGGGCAACTAGACGATGAAGGTTGTGTTGTTACATTTAGTGATAAAAATTGGAAGGTCACAAAGGGTGCCTTAGTGGTAGCAAAAGGTGCAAAAGTAGGCACCTTATATCTTTGTATAGGTCATACTGTTCCTTCTACTTTAATTGTTATGGAAAAAGGTCAATGTTCAAGAACAGTTGTTGCAGTTCAACAGGTAGAAGATCATACAGTTGTTGTGGACTCTAAATCAGCACTGTGGTATAATAGACTTGGGCATATGAGTGCAAAAGGTATGAAAGTACTTCATTGAAATAATGTTTTACCAGGTCTAAAATGTGTTAATATGGATTTCTGTGAAAGTTGTGTGTATGGAAAACAAAAGAGAGTAAGTTTTCTCAAGGATGGGAAGCAAAAGAAAGATGATAAATTGGAGCTTGTGCATATGGATGTATGGGGACTAGCTCAGGTATCTTCTCTTGGTGGCTCTCTGTATTATGTTACATTAATTGATGATGCAACTAGGAAGGTGGGGATTTATTTCCTTAGGCAGAAATATAATGTATTTGAAACTTTTAAAAAATGGAGAAGGTTGGTTGAGAATGAGACAGGTAAAAAGATAAAATGTCTCAGATCTGATAATGGTGGTGAGTATTGCAGCAAATATTTTGAAGATTATTGTTCCTCTAATGGTATTCGTAGGGAGAAAATGGTTCCAAGGACTCCACACGAAAATGGAGTGGCTGAGCACATGAATAGAACTATAATGGAGTGTGCATGGACTATGAGATTGCATGCTAGGCTGCCTTTAAAAATGTGGGAAGAGACTGTAAACACTGCTATTTATTTAATTAATAGAGGTCCCTCTAATCCTTTGGGTTGTGGTATTCCAAAGGAAGCATGGAAAGGTAAGAAGCTGAGTTATTCTTTTCTCAAAACCTTCGGTTGTGAAACATTTGCACATGTAGATACTGAAAATAAAACCAAGCTTGATGCAAAATTAAAGAAATATATATTTGTTGGATATGGCATTGATGAATTTGGTTATAGGCTTTGGGATTTTGAAAATCAAAAAATTGTGAGAAGCAGGGATGTCATATTCAATGAGAAAGTGTTGTACAAAGATCTATTGCTACAGAATGAGAAGAAAGAAAATGATTATGCAGTGTTGGATGATATTCCAAACAATGATGCTTCAGTGGTTCCTCATGCTGGGAAACAACAACAACAACAAACACCACAAACTCCTGTTAGACGATTTTCAAGGATAAGTAGACCTCCAGAAAGATTCTCTCCCTCTTTGTATCCTATTTTGTTAACTGATGCTGGTGAACCAGAATATTATGATGAAGCTATGCAGGTGGATACCAAGGTTTAGTGGGAGCATGGAATGGAAGAAGAAATGGACTCCTTGCTGAAAAAATAAAACTTGGGAATTATGCAAGTTTCCTGCAGGTAAAAAGGCTTTACCAAACAAATGGGTTTATAGGCTGAAAGAGGACGATGGAGGTAAGCAAAGTTTTAAAGCTAGATTAGTTGTAAAGGGATTTGCAAAGAAAAAGGGTATTGATTTAAGTATTGTTAAAATGACTTCTATTCGTATTGTTTTAAGTATTGTGGCTGCTGAAGATTTGCATTTAGAACAACTTGATGTTAAAACAATCTTTCTCCATGGTGATTTGGAAGAGGAAATGTATATGGACCAACCACAAGGATTTTAGGTTAAAGGTAAGGAGAAACTAGTGTGCAGATTGAAGAAAAGTTTATATGGCTTGAAGCAAGCACCTCGGCAATGGTATTTGAAATTTGATAGTTTTATGGCTAAGCAAGGCTACAACAGGTGTAATTTTGACCATTGTTTTTATTTTAAGAGGTTGGATAATGATAACTACATTATTTTATGTCTATATGTTGATGGCATGCTTGTAGTAGGGTCTAACATGGATCACATAAGTGAGCTAAAACAACAGTTAGAAAACTCTTTTGCTATGAAGGATTTAGGGGCAGCAAAACAAATCCTTTGTATAAAAGTTTGTAGAGATAGGAAAAACAATTTTTTTTTTAATTATCTCAGGGTAATTATGTTGAAAAGGTGTTGCAGAGATTTCACATGGTGAATGCAAAAGATGTCAGCACACCTTTTCCTAGTCATGCCAAATTGACTAAGGAAATGTGCCCAAAGACACAAGAGGAGGAAGAAAAAATGTCTAAGGTACCATATGCTTCACCTGTAGGCAGTTTAATGTATGCCATGGTATGCACGGGATTGGATATTGCACATGCCATAAGAGTTGGTAGTAGGTATTTTAGTCATTCCGAAGTTGAGCATTGGAATGCGGTAAAATGGATTCTCAGGTACTTGAGAGGTACATCCAATAAATGTTTATGTTTTGGGGGCTCTAATACTGATTTAAAAGGCTATGTTGTCTCAGATTTGGCAGGAGATATAGATACTAGGTGGAGTACCACATGTTATGTATTTACAGTTGGTGGGACAATAGTGAGTTGGATTTCTCGATTGCAAAAGGTGGTTGCTTTATCCACCACAGAGGCAGAGTATGTTGCTGTAACAGAGGCGACAAAGGAGATGATATGGCTGAAACTTTTCATGGATGAGTTGGGAAAACAACATGCTGAAAATTACTTATTTATAAATAGCTAGAGTGCTATACATCTTGCAAAGAATTATGTCTTGCATTCAAAAACAAAACACATATAGTTGAGATATCATTTCATTCGGTCGGTGTTGGAGGATGGACAGGTCAAGCTGGACAAGATACATATAGATGTCAATCCAGCAGATATGTTTACGAAGGCGGTGACAAGGGAGAAGCTGAGCTCCTCTTCAGCTTCAGTTGGCCTTCAAGGTTGAATTCAAGTATAACAAAGCAGCAGGGTCCAAGGTACTTATTTCAAGTGGGAGCTGTAATTGCAGCAGTGTCGTCCATGATCAGTCTCCAAGTGGGAGATTGTGTTGGTGTGGAGCCTGATCAGACTCCAAGTGGGAGATTGTTTGTATGTGGCGACTAATCATGCTATACTATATAGCCCATGGTATACTGTACACCCTGGCATGTATCCTTGACGGGGTCTGGGGCCGGGCTGGGCCCTGGGCGGGGGTTCGGGGGCGACAACTCCCAAGAAAAATTTTCCTCCTAGTTTTTCGCGTCATCACCGAAAAAGGGAAAAATCAACGAAAAGGGAGAAATCTGATATTGTAGAACCCAAAATCTAGAAGCTTCTAAGCTTGTTAAAAAGGGGTTTGGATGGGTGTTACAGTATGATGAAAAATGCAATTATTTGCAAGATTGCAATAGGTTTTTTTGCACTGGATAATAAAGTATTGGATGGCTGTGGTTTGGTGGATGTAGCCTAGATTGGGTGAACCATGTTAAATTATCTGTGTTATAATTCTGTGTGTTTTAGTTTCTCTGTTTATTAATTAAATCTGCATTTAATTGTTAGATATCTGCCATTTCTAACCCTAACAGGAAGTTTGATATACAATCAGAAAAGGGAATTTTATGAGGCTTCCTTAAGGAAGCAAATCAAAAATAAAATAAAATCATGCTTCAAATTCCATTTAAATGTTTAGTTGTATAGTAGATGTCATCCTACTTTTTTTGAGAACTCGTACTGAATTCCCAAAAATAGGAGTTCCCAAATGATGTCAATAGATATTATAAATAGAAAACAAACAACAATATTTTCATATAAAAGCAACAAGAGCTGATTCATAGGCCCTATGAAAATATCTAACTTTTTGGCTCCCCTTTGATACTTTTCTGCATACTTACAAATTAAATCTCCATGATTAATATGGACTGGAAGGGTTGAAAGGGAACATGTTAGTATTTTCCATTTATTGGGAAATAAAGAGTCTGAAGTGACTAAAAGAATCAAATGTAGCTCTTTACTCTAGATGCTTTATTTTCTTTTGGTTATTAATATATTTAGATATAAACCATGATTACTTAAATCAGAACTAGAAGAAATCTCATGAAAACTACAAGAAGAGATAAGTGATTAGATGAATCATGGAAATGAAACCAACTCCATAAACCACACTAAACATAAAATGCAATGCAAATGAGAATATAGACCTTCAAAGGAGTTGTCATGGATAAAGAATCATCCTCCCTTAGATCTCTTGTGAGAATGCCTGAAAGCTCTTTAGTTATCCACAATATCCACATGCTATGAGCTCTGATACAAAGATTGTACATAGTTCTTCTCAGTTTATTCAATTTGGTGCTATTACTTTTATTCTATGATTCAGGATTCAAACCAACCCCTCTCATTAGTATTTGTCTTCCAGAACTATCTAGAAGAGGGTAATCAAAATTAGTATTGGAATATTTGAAAGTCAAAGATCCTTTCCTTGAAACTGAAGCTTTGTTCTCGAAAAACTAGAGCTTAGATGAGCCAAGAACTAGTGGAAGGGAAGTTGAATGAAAACTAATAGCAACTAAAATCCTTCCTAAGAAAAGTTCCCTTTCCACTATAACTGTCGGTTCTAGTGTCTCCTTGTTCATTTTTTCAGACATCTCATTTTTCATTTCTTGATAGAGAGCTTTTGAAAGATGTGCAAGATGTTCTTCAATCTCAACAATCAATGTTGAGATAAAATGGAAGCATTTCTCTTGCAAATAAGGTGCTAAATCATTTATCCTTGAAGGAGATTTATGTGCATGAAGAAAACTTAGGAGGTTTTCTAGAATATTTTTGGACCCCTCATCTATGGTATCTTTTATTTGACTAACCTGAGTTTCAAAATAAGTGTTAAGGCAACCAAACTAGTCTTCATCATTTGTCATCATAAATCTAAAACTCAACCTAGGTAAATTGACACTTTTTAGGTCCCCTCTTTTGATAAGACAACCCTCACTAGTAGTTAATTTTTGCAAATGGGTTTCAACATCTTTGTATCTTGCCAGAGATGTAACTTTGGCTTCAAGGCATTTACCAACCTTAAGTCTCTCACACAGATCTACAAATCCATCAGCTATTATTTGTTTCATCCTACTAAAAAATAGGGTTTCAAAAAGTTCATCCCATAGACTCATTGAGTGCTTCAAAACAATCTCACACACACATTGCCATGGAAACTCAACATTTGAACCAAAAAATGTTTTTAGCCACTCCAAGCTCCCTTCAAATGTATCCAGACTGTCCAACGTTTCTCTGATCAATGTCTCATTATCTGCAAGTTCCTTGCCACTTTTCACAAGATCAAGCAAATAATTTCCCCCAAGCCTATCTATAGAGAGAATACCATTTGTACATGTCTTAAGCCATGCTAAGCAAGACTCTGATATAAATTTTCTCAAAAAAATCATCATGGTAGCTTGTAGCTTCTCTCTATGAGATTTCCACAACTGCACCTCATTGTCTGGGTTTGGAATCCCACCAAACAACCGTGATCTAGGTTGTACTGTCAACAAAGTCTTATAAAAAAGAGGAAAATTGTTTAGAATGTCCAAGAAGAGTTCCCCAACCTGAAATAGTGTTACCTGTATGACTCTTACCATATTATAGAAAATGGAACTAACTACCCCCACCTTATCGGTCTATCTATGGAGCTATCAGGGGAGTTCCCCCAATGTAGTAATGTTAGGCTGATAGTGTCCTTGTTTAAAATGATGGAAATGGCTCACATCTCTCAGAACAATTTCTCTTGCAACAATCTTGGAGATGAATTTAGATGCAATGTGGCAATCAAAACATACTTGAAGGTTCTTAACAACTCTAATAGTTGTAGGAAGGGCCACGTTTACAAACCAAATGCAATTGCTAACTTTTCACTATGGTGGCAGATTAATGATTCCTTATACCCTACTGCCTTCATTTTCCAAGCCAATTTCTCCTACTTTGCATAGCTCTTCCATGTTTGTGGATGTGATTGGTCAACTACATAAAAAACATGTACTAGTTTACGACCTTCAATCCAACTACATCTAGGTATCTTTTCAATTCCTCTATCTTTCATCAATCCCTTTACTATTTGAACCTCATACAGATGTTTTAGAGAAGAACATAATTTGTAGTATTTTAAGGATCCAACTAAAAAACCAGTGTTGCTAGAAATACTCAAACTATATTAATATATGATCCACATGTACCACATATTTAACTAGTATCTTAGTAATAATGTTTAGGGTGTCCTCAATATAGCCAGCATAGGCACGAAGGTCAACCATGCACACGTAATGATCAAATATGTATGTAAATTGTAATGCAATAAGGGTTACTAACATGTGAAGTATGCACAACCCTCATCCACTAAACCTGCATGACTGCATGCACCTAGAACCCAAGAAAATCTTACAATGTTAGGATGTCTTCCAGAGTTCTTCATTAATTTAAAGATTTTGAGAGGTTCCTTGCAAAATCCATTTTGTGCACATTCTGCAATCAATAATTTCATTCCATGAGATGGCATCTCTTTGAGGAATTTTTTCAAACAATTCAGGTGTTTTGTCTACTATTCCACATCTTGCATATATGTCTACCACACATATCCAACTATAACATCCAAGTATCTTTTCAATTCCTCTATCTTTCATCAATCTCTTTACTATTTGAACCTCACACAAATGTTTTAGAGAAGAACATAAGTTGCAGCATTTTTAGGATCCAAATAAAAAAGTAGTGTTGCTAGAAATACTCAACCTATATTCACTATCAACCTAAAATTACTACATCGGGGGAACCACCCTCATAGCTCCATTGATAGACTGATGAAAGCATATCGGTAGCACTAGAACATATCGACAGAAGTTAACACAACGTCCCACCGATGGGGTGATAACATGCTTAACCATGATAGAAATATAATAATCAAGTTAGTTAATTGGTCAGCTAGGTTCGTTGATTAATGTTTTTTGACGGATTTGTGGATGCTCAACTACTATGCAAGTTCTTTGATAATATGACAATGATTTGATTCAAACATTCATAAATGGATTCGAGACTTTTTCAGAATGCTCCCCGAATTTTTGGAAGGAATAATGGATTTATAGATTTAGAGGTGAAAATATGAATGGTTGATCAACCATGCACACCTAATGATCAACTATATATGTAAATTGTAATGCAATAAGGGTTACTGACATGTGAAGTATGTGCAACCCTCATCCACTAAACCCGCATGACTACATGCACCTAGAACCAGAGCAAAGCTTACAATGTTAGGATGTGTTCCAAAGTGCTTCATTAATTCAAAGATGTTGACCTGGGTATATATGTGGATGACATCCTTATTTTTATAACCATATAGTTTTAGTTCTGATATACACCATTTTATTGTTGGTTTATTGAAATTTGAACAATGTCCTCAATTTTAAATGTCCATGCCAGTTGTACAGGAGTCCAGGCAACAACATGTTCAAATTGGAGAATATCAAAACAAGGCTCAATGAGAGCCACTCTTTCCTTTTCCTGGTAGTGCCTTAAATCTAATTTATTTCAATTTTGTTTGTTTTAATCTTTTTTTCTTTGAGTAATGCCTTAAAACTTAAATGCTTTTGCCAGTTACATTAGCATACAAGATCATAATGTAATATGGGATGCATTTTCTTAATATAATTCTCTTTCAAGATCGTTCATCTTTTTCTTAGTCTTAATCCACCGAGTCAGATAGCATGAAGATTTATGCAACCTTTTCCTGGTTGCAACTATAGATATTTTGCTACTTATAGAAAGCAATAAAGCTTGGAAAACTCAGCTATCTTCCTCATTTTGTTGCTTTTCTCTGTAGGAAACTTTTTGAGATGCCCACTAGAAGTTTGAATCCTTCATTTTTACTCTTTCAAAGTAGTTTCTCATCTGACAGTGAAGTTGAAAGGGATCCAATCCTTGGCTTGGATGCAAGAAATTTCAATGCCTCAATTTCATGAGTTCTAAGAGTATCTTCTCATGGTTGGATTTCATTAATTATATTATCATGGATGTCCAATGTGAAAGTGAGTGAAATTTATTTTCCCTTGTCATCCAGAGTCAATGTGATGTGTGCTATTCTAATTTTTTTTTGGTTAATATATTGAAAAACCTGTAGGTTGATGTATTTGAGCCGTTGATTTTTATTTTGAAGATTACATGAGAAAGTATAAACAAAGGAGCTGATATATGTATAGATTATGCAATTTATTCCCTTGGTTATGTTCACTATTTACCAAGCACTCTTTGTTGATATGTGATATATGTCACAAGATTTGTTGGGTGTATTAAATTTATAATTCACATGACCCTTTTCTGGATATTACCTTTAATTTTGATGGTTCAACAGTTCATATAGCTCACAATATGTAATTTGATAACTAACAGTGAGGAGTTCTGGATAAGAACTTCTAGTGAGCCCAAGGCTATCCATGGAGTGCATCATTGAGGAGCTTCAGTCACAAATGAAAAGGCTTGAATGATGGCATATGTTCAATACAATAAGTATTTTCCAGATTGTCACTTGAATGTTTGTCCTTAAGGGTTGCCCTCTTTATATACATGGTAAATAAGTACATTATTTTTGAGTAGATGGAAAGTAAAAGCTTTCAACTATTTCTTTGCTTTAAATTTTGTTTTCTCCTACTTCCATGCATATGCTATTATTTTGTGCTTTTCAATATTTATTTTTTATTTTTGGAGAAATGCATATTATTTTACATTAAAGAACAAGAGAACCGCAACAACTAATTTTTTTGTGTGTTTTCTCTTGAAAATTTCTTGTTTTCTTTATCATAGATCTTGCAAACTGTAATTTTACATAAAACCAAACATTGAGTTTTGTTAAGCACAATATATTTGGTCTTTTATGAATTATGATAATGTAAATAAAGTTTTCCTAATAAAGAATTTTGTTCCTTATAAAAATGTTCAAAAGACTTTCAACTTATTATCTGTTTTCTTGCAATTTATGTGGTTCTATGCATTTTTTTCTACAAGTATTGTGGACATTCCTCATATCTACTCTAATTGGCTATGCAATACTCTAAAACCCTCGTTGAAATCTTATTTTTAGGTTGCAACTCGTCAAATTGGAGAGGTGAGCTCGTCAAATGGGAGGGAAGGGCTGCTCTAAATTGGGTGATATATACACCACAAATAATATAACTAAAGCCATGAGAATTTGTTAGAGCTTGAAAAAGTCTAATAAAGTATTTCAAATTTTAGCTTCATTGATTTTGCTTATTTCTTTATTTGGCTACTTTTAGTAGTTATCTTTCTCCACCCTTTAAAATCATCATACCAGATGAGGCAGATTTAATGAAAAAAGATGCTCAGGTATACAATTTTCTTATATCTATGCTATGAATGAAATTTATTAGTTTTATGTTTTGTTTACCTTTATTCTGTGAAATATGTTTGCATAAAAAATACCCACAATGCGTAGCATTTTGCTTACCAATTGATAGAATGCCTCCATGAAGACACACTCTAAAGTTACAATATACTGTTTCATTTGCAACTATGTTAGTAGGTATTATATTTGTACTTTTTCCTTTTTGTTGTCTATATAGTGAAGAGGAAATCTGAAACTTCAGAAGTATAACAGTTATATCTAATTCTGATACATTCACTATATCTAGCACCTAAGTTTAGGGTGCCATAGTTGGAAAAGGAAAAGAAAGTGCTTGAATTTTATCCTCTGTATTATTTGCCTTTTTTGAGTTTTTGATGTGCAAATTTTGAAACATTATTTTTAGGCTACAACTCCAAATCGGAGAAGTTAAAGGTAAATACCGACGAGGAAGAGTTTGGAGGAGCCGAAACCAATAGCGGTGGGAAAGCTATGGATTTGCAAGGGGATTAAATGGGTTGAGACCCTATAGGAGGTCGCTACCCTTCCAAAAGGACTGCAGTTAAGGAAGGGAAAAACAATATAAGTATATGAAAATAAGAGTATTCTGTTTATATAGTGTCTGTAAGTTGTACAATGTCATTGAGACATTGAATGTAACCAATAAGATTTTGATTTTCCAATGAGGCTTAATAAAGTAAATTTTCAAAGTGGTTTTTTCTCCACTCATAAATACTATGTTGTGGCTCCTCTTGATTTGTAATTTGTTTGTGTTTGTGTCTGATCAATCATATTTGTTCAAGCATTTTAGTCTTCATTTCATGGCGCTTCTTCAACATTTGAATATCTATGATACTTGAAGTTTATATGCACAAATTTGTGAGGATTAATTAAGTTAGATTTGATTTGTAATGACTAAATATATGACTAAAGTAATGA
The DNA here is from genome assembly GCA_007258455.2 of Sequoia sempervirens. Classification (NCBI taxonomy): domain Eukaryota; kingdom Viridiplantae; phylum Streptophyta; class Pinopsida; order Cupressales; family Cupressaceae; genus Sequoia; species Sequoia sempervirens. The sequence continues at coordinate 263,323,468 of VDFB02000015.1, forward strand.
CTAAATTAATCACTAAATACATGACTAAATACATGACTAAATATATGACTAAATATATGACTAAATTAATGACTAAATATATGACTAAAGTAATGACTAAATATATGAATAAATAAATGACTACCATGACTAAATAAATGACCAGTTAACAAAAATCAATGACTCAATTAATGACTAATTATATGACTAAATAAATCATTGCCATGACTAAATAAATGACCAGTTAACAACAATCAATGACTAAATTAACGACTAAATCAATGACCAAATCAATGAGTAACTAAATGACTAAAATAGTTTAGTCATAAATTTGGTTGTGTTATAAATGATCGCAATAAACTACTAATAGTCACGTGACCAAAATTAGTCATTTATATGCAATTTTTAGTAGTTTTTTTAGTCATATTGTTGTTTTTGTACTAGTGTATGCACGAGAACAAATATTGTACATGTTGTTGGAGTCGTAAGCAGGTATATGAGTAATTCTGGATTGGAGCATTGGAATGTAGTAAAATGGGTTCTTATGTATTTGAGAGGTACATCCAATAAACATTTATGTTTTGGGGGCTCTAATACTGATTTAGTAGGTTATGTAAACTCAGATTTGGTAGCGGATATTGATACCAGTCATAGTATACAGGCTATAGGTGGGACACTGGTGAATTGGATCTCTAGGTTGCAAAAGGTGGTTGCTTTATCCACCACAGAGGTAGAGTATGTAGCTGCAACATAGGAAAGCAAGGAGATGATATGGCTGCAATCTTTTATGGAAGAATTAGGCAAACGATAGGCTAACAATTATTTGTTTATGGATAGCCAAAGTTCCATACATCTTGCAAAGAATTTTTCCTTGCATTCAAAGACCAAACACATACAGTTAAGGTATCACTTCGTTCGGTCAGTGTTGGATGATGGACAACCAAGGCTACAAAAGATACATACAGATGACAATCCAACATATATGTTTACAAAGGCAGTGCCAAGGGAGAAGCTAAGCTCCTCTTCAGCTTTGGTTGGTATTCAAGACTGAAAAAAATCAGAAGAACAAGGTCAGGGTGCTTATTTCCAGTGGGAGCTACAGGGTTAGCTGTGTTATGATTAGTCTCCAAGTGGGAGATGATATGGGTTGGAGTCTAATCAGTCTCCAAGTGGGAGATTGTTGTTATATGGAGCCTAATCAGACTCAGAGGTTAAATTTTCCCCACTTTTATTGGTGCGGTTTCCCCCCAAATTATTTAATGGGGATTCAGGGGCAGCACCCCCAAGATGGGGTCAAGGGGCAGTTCCCCTTGTGGGGTCCAGGGGAAGTGCCCCTAGTGTACTCCCTATTGCGATACATGATGGGGTCGAGGGGAAATGTCCCCGAAACCTCTCATGATTTTTTATTATTTTATAAAGGTGTTGAGAGTTATTTTTCTATTGGCTGACATAAAAAAAATCCTATTTTGTAACCAACATAAGTCTTGATATTAAAAGGCTAAGGGTTAGGGCTTCCATTGATATTGTATTGTAGCATTTTCTGTGGTATTGAGTTGCAAGGATTGCGGGTTGTAATTGGTTTGATTTGTTGGATAATAATATTAGACTCTCTGTTGGTGGATGTAGTCCGAGTTTGGGTGAACCATGTTAAAATTTGTCTCTCACTATTATTATTTTTGTGTTTTGCATTCCTCTTTTTAATATTTGTTTGCATTTAATTGATATTTTTTGCATGCAATTCCTAACAGTAAATAACTAAACATATCAAGAGGTGGTACTATAGGAAGGTCATGTTGTTTCATGGATGGATAAAAGGATGCATTAGCTTCAAGGTTGTCAAGGCATTCATTTAGGAACTTATGCATGCTATCATCATCTTCTCCAAAGATGTCAACATCATGAGGAGGACATTCATGAGGAATTGAAGGAGCATGTGGAAGTTCAATGTCAATAGGATCAGTTCCAAAGGTACAACTTGATGTGTCAACTAAGGATTTTAATGACATCCAAAGCTTATTAAAACACATATCCATGATGCAAATGAATGAAAGAAAACTAAGTGCAAGAAATTGAATAAAACAATAAATCTAAAAATAGTAACAAAAGCATAATTGCAGAAAACAAAAATGTAGAGAATTTACAGGAAATGATAGAAATTGCAATGTAAAATATGCAACTGGACTAAGTCGCCCAAGGTGGCGAACGAGTCCAGGGAGTGATTTTTTTGAAAATTTTCTTAATTTTTTTAATAGATTTTTATGCTCTTTAGGTTTTTTGATGTAGATATAATATGAAAATGCAGAATGTTGTTGATTTTTGATGAAATACAATGCAAAAATGCAAGCTAGCTGATCTTTTCACTAATGCAAATTTCAAAACCTTAGGATGCAAATCAAACAATGCAAAATGCAATGCAATGTTAATGTAAGCTATTCCTAGGATGTAAATGCACTCTAAATAAAAAATAGGATGTTCTAAATGTAGGTTCACCAAAATGAACCAAAGATTTTTTGGGGATAGGACTCTCTTACACTTCTAGGGTTTTGCACCTAAAAGGAGAAAGGTATCCCAAAAATCTAGGTGGTTCACTCAAGAATAATGCAAATATGATTGGAATATGTATAAATAGAATTCCTTATGTGCAAAGAACTAATAAAAAGTGATTAAATACTAATGCAAAACTAAGGAAATGCACTTTGTTTGAAAACATGCTATGGTATGCAAAATGAACTAAAAATGCAAGTAAACGGTAATAGAAATAGATGAGACTGGAGAGGTGCACCTAGAAAATAGAAAGTGATGTAGAGGAGCTTTGGAATCTTGCAAAAATAACTGTTGATACCAACTGGGATAGTTACACCAAGTTGGGCAACTTAGTCCTGTTTCAGGGAAATTATACTGGAATAGTTTTCAGCCAAAAGGGTATCCAAAATTGTAGAAAACACTTTTCAGGACTAGCAGTGGGACTAATTCACGACTAATGGCAACTTAGTCCACCTTTAGATTTCAGGAAATTTGAAGATTCAATCTGTAGCTCCCGGTCTACACTTCAGTTCTTGATAGGTTTTTGGATTTGAATCTACATAATTTGACCTATAGGTGATCTCCAAGCTTCTTTTAGGGTTTTGTCTACACATGTAAAGAGGGGAAAAAGTGTTAAGGGTTAGTGAATAGGGGCTTGCCTTGGTCAAACCCCGGTTTGGTAATTAAACCCTTGAAAATGAAATGAAATGAAAAGAGATTGATGAATGAACAACATGCAATGCAACAACTCACCAAAACCTTGAAGTATAAATTTGAAGATATGCAAGTAGAAGCTCCAATGGATGTATTCTTGAAAATTGCTAGAATGCTAAAGTGAATGCTTGATAATTGCTTGAATGATTAGGAAAATTAAAGAGATTAGGAGATTAGAAGATTATAAGATGAGAGGAAAACCCTATATTTATACATGATTATACAAAATTTCCTGAAAATACCACATCATAGGCCAATCTCAAGATTTATAAAATAATATCCCGCCAAAATTTTGAAATAATTTTGATTTTTGAGCCAAGTTGGACTAAGTTTCCCCTAGTGGCGACTTGGTCCCACCAGGGAAATTTAAGTGGGTGTTGGGAATTAAATTATATTAAATGATGTTTAATGGGATTATTGTAAAAAATACACTTATTTAGGGCCTACAAGTGTATAAAGGGGTCATTTAAACATAAGAAAGGGTCAAATTATTGATGACAAGCCTAGAAAAGCGTGAAATTTTGTTACAAAACTTTACAAAACTTTGAAATAAGGCTTGGTAAGTGATTAAAAAAGGTTATTTAGGTGAATTATATTAATAAGGTCCTAGAAAAGTGTGAAAGTGGGTTACAACACTTCACAAAAATTTTACAAGACATCATAGAATTCTTATTTATTCACAAGGGTCCAAGACCTAATGTGAATGTGTTGACCACATTACAACATTAAATATAGGCAAAAACTAGGCAAACATCCATAAGAAAGACCCAAATGAGCATGAAAATGTCCAAGGATACATTTTTTTATGCTACAAAAGGAATAGAGGGAGAGGTAGGTAGAGTGAGTGAGAGATAGGCTCGGTGGGAGAGGTGGGGGAGGGAGAGATGGAATAAGGGAGATAGGGATAGGTAGGATGGAAAGGATAGAGGGTGGGAGAGAAAGAGGGAATGAGGGAGATAGGGAGAGGTAGGTATAGAGAGGTAAGTTGCAAGGAATAAAGAGAGGTGGGTTGAGAGAGTGGTAGGGTGAGAGAGGTAGAGACAGAGGTTGTGTGTGTGAGAGAGAGAGATAGGGTGGGATAGGTAGAGAGAGAGGTAGGTTGGGATAGGTAGAGGGAGGTAGAGAGATGGAAGGAGAGTAGGGAGGAGAGGTAGAGTGGGAGGGATGGAGGAGGGAGAGAGAGAGGTAAAAGGTGCAAAAAGGAATAGAGAGAGTTATATATATATATATATATATATATATATATATATATATATATATATATATATATATATATATATATATATATATATATATATGCTCACTCAAGAGAGGGTGGGGTGGGAGAGGGAGAAGAGAAAGAGAGAGGGTTTTGTGTGAGAGAGGAAAGGAGGGAGATAGGGAGAGGTGGGGTGGGAGGGGATAGAGGGAGGGAGAGAAATATGGAAGAGGAGGGAGGGAGATAAGGTTACAAAGGAATAAAGATAAGTATGTAGAGAGAGGGTAGAGGGTGGTAGAGGTGGGTGGGAGAAGTAGAGAGAGGTTGTGTGTGTGAGAGAGAGAGAGAGGGAGATAGGAAGAGATAGGGTTGGATGGATAGAGGGAGGGAGAGAAAGAGGGGAGGAGGGAGATAGGGAGAGGTAGGTAGAGAAAGGTAAGGTGCAAGGAATAAAGAGAGGTAGGTAGAGGGAGAGGTAGGGTGGGAGAGGTAGAGAGGTGGTGTGTGTGAGAGATAGATAGAGGAGGGGAGGGAGAGGTAGAGAGAGGGAGATGTAGGGTGGGAGGGATAGAGAGAGAGAGAGAGAGAGAGAGAGAGAGAGAGAGAGAGAGAGAGGAGAGAGTTAGGAGGGATGGTGGGAGAGAAGAGATAGAGAGAAGTAGAGAGGGATGGGGGAGGGAGAGGTAGAGAGGTAGTATGTGAGGGATAAAGGGAGAGAGAGGAAATGAGGGAGACATGGAGAGGTAGGTAGAGAGAGGTAAGGTGGAAGGAATAAAGGGAGAGGTAGGTAGAGAGAGTGAGGAGAGATAGTGGAAAGTAGAGAGGGAAGGGAAGAGAGAAGTAGAGAGTGGGGGAAGTTGGTAAGGAGGGAGAGGTAGTAGAAAGAGAGATAGGATGGGATGGATTGATGGAAAGGTAGGTAGAGAGGGAGAGGGTGAGTGGAGATAGAGGGAGGTAAGGAGAGAGAGAGAGGGAAGGAGGGAGGGGTAGGTAGAGAGAGGTAAGGTGCAAGGAATAGAGGTAGGTAGAGAGAGAGGTAGGGTGGGAGAGGTACAAAGAGAGAAACCTAGTGTGTGTGTGAGAGAGAGAGAGAGGGGGAGGGAGAGGTAGAGAGAGGGGTAGGTAGATAGGAGAGGTAGGGTGGGAGGGATATTCATATTCATATTTTACTTTAAAAATGGATATCTATTTCTATCGATTATTCGTTAATATCAGATATCCATTTTTCTAACTTCTTTTTGTCTTGGTTATTGCCTCTAGATTGCTTTGGGATTTGGGTTGGGGTGTCGAACCAAAAAATTCAATTGCTCCAATGTGTTTAGAGGGGTTGCAATGGTTTTTCGAACTTCACTCTTTGTTCTGACAACTTTTTTCATCCAAATTTGATGAAATATAAATTGTTAGCATTCTACCAATATAAGATATGCTTTATTTTGAATTTAATAGATAATTATTATTGATTTTTAACATGCACTATGTAAAGTCTTGATTGATAGATTGATTGAAAAACATCTATAACTTTTAAATGATTATACACTTTTTGAATTTGAAAGATGTGTCACACTCTATGCTTCACAAAATATAATTTTAAAAAATAAAATTGAATTTCATAATTTTTTGAACAATTTAGGGCAGTCGAACAAATGGTTTTTAATATTTTTGAAATTTTCTAATAGAAAATTCGTAACTAATTATTTACTTGTAAAATAATTACAAAAAGTATGTGTCACATCCAAGCATATGTCCTCTACTTATATTGAAAGATTTGAAAAAAAATATTTTTTTTCTCATACTTAGGGTGGCTGGACAATCACCTACTTTTTATTTTTTTTCCAAAATTTAAAGTACTACTGCATTGAAATTTTAAATTTTTACCAAATCAAATTAATTTTTTCCAAAAATGGTCTATTAGCCTAAAAACAACATTTAATTTACTACAAATTATATTCCTACATATATTCCAAATTATGTTAATAACCTATTCAAATTCTTATGTGAAGTTGCTTAAGTTGGTTTTTTAATATTTTTTTTTGTCACTTAAAGGCCTTGTATGGCCCATCATGATCCTGCACTCACGCCTAACTAGATACATGTAAGGAAACTATTTACACTAACAAGTTATTCCTAATCAATGTTGAAAAAGGGTCTCCGTGAATTTTATCACAGGGTTTCCAAGATCTAAATATAAGAATGTCATCATCAAAATGGTCGATCACCTCACTAGTTTATACCCATTTTATTATCTCATCCTTTTATAGCAATTATAGTGGTAAAATAATTTTTGGAGAATATAAAATATCTACATGATACACCCAAGGTTATTATTAATTATTGTGATCTTATCTTCACTAGTAACTTTTGAATAAATTTATTCTCAAGTGTTTGGGTACTCAATTGGCTCATAGCTCTTCATACAATCCTCAACCTGATACAAAAATTGAGTTTGTCAATAAGTTCTTGGAATAGTATATATATTTTTTCACTTCATATAAGCAATCTTAATGGGTAGATTGGTTACTACTAGTAGAATGTTGGTATAATGCTTCCTTGCATAATTCATAAAAAATCTCTATTTATGATAGTATATGGATACCATCCTCCGTCCATCATATCATCATTAAGGGTGATACTAATATTTTAGGCTATGGAGGACCACATGTATCATCAACAATAGGTATTTTCAAGACTCATGAAGAAGGCCATTACACAAAATAAAATGAAACAAGAGACTGGCCAAAATTGAAATGAAAGGATATTTGAATTTGAGGACTAGGTTTTCTTGAGATTGCAACCATATAAGAAAACTTTCCTAAAAAAAAATGCAAAGAACAATTTGTCACAAAAATATTATGATCCATAATATATACTACAAAAAATAGGTAACTTGTCATATGCATGCTTGAGTCACCTCCAACAACAAAGATGCATCTATTTTTTTCATGTTAGTTGTTTAAAGAGAGTGATTGGATATAATATCCCTACACCAATAGTGTTACCAAAGCTATATGAAGAAGGAAGAATCATATTAGAGATAGAGTTAATTATTCAAACAAGTAAAAATAAGCTAAGGACTGGGATGTTGACCCCTTCTTGTTTGGTCTTAGTATTGATTTTGTTAAAGCATTGGTTAAGGTGGCATGATCATTGATTTGTGTTTTGGAATTGACGTCAAAGCAACATTTAAGGTGAAATGAATAATATTTTGTTTATTGCAAAGGTAGCCTTGATGGTATCATTGCATTAAGAAATGATGTTTATGTTACTAAGGTTGAAAAGGCACCTTCACAGGCATATTGTTACATACACATTATAATGTTTTTGTTTGTCATTCAAAAGGGGACAAAGGGGGTACTTGGTCAGGTAGATTATTGCACATGCAATAATGTTTCATTCATTACTTATCGAGGAAGCTTCTCAAGCACATTTTTGTCAAAACCTATGATTATGTCTTGTTCATTATTTCAAAGCATTATGTCTAGGGCATGAGATAGTGGAGGTTAGGAGTCAAAGACATCGTGGTCTCAATGTGACAATGCTGGTGGTATGGTGACTGACAGGATTTAGTTTCAGTTACATTATTTGTTGTATTATTTCAAAAGTCTCAAAGGGTTTTTAAAATTATATTCCAAAGGTTTTTTGAATCAATGACAGTCGGTTGTAGAAGATATGGCCATTTGAGCGGTTGTGATTTGTAAGTTATTTTCAGTTACTTGGTTGTTAGGAAGTAAGGTATGGATGTATCGAGCTTTGTCAGGTTAATGATTGCTATTTATTTGAGGTGTTTAAGCATGGCTTATAGTTAGAAAGTGCACTTAAAAACTTGAGAAAGCAAGAATTAGTTTTTAGTTGTTTTATGATCATTATTCTTTGTGTAGAGGTTTCTCTCGAAACCCTAGTTTCATGAAAATGATCATTTGAAAATGCTATTACATTGTGAGTTGGATATTTAGATTGTTGGACTCTTTTTGTTTTAGATGTTATCATTACTTTGTTTTGTAAAGATAGGTTTCTTTCGAAAGCCTATACTGTAGTTGATTGATAAAATGTAGTGAATAAGGTTAATGTATTGTGTTTGTTCTAGACTTCAAGTGAAATGGAGTTTAGAGGACATGGAATGCATTAAGGCTGCAAGCTAACATGAGCTTTAGAGAAACAAAGGAATCTTCTGTCATTTACTTTTTATCTTGATTGTTGATGAGTGTCAGTGTGATATCTTTATGCTAGTGAGGTAGTTGCTACGTATTTGCGAGTGAGGCAGTTGCTAACTTAAAAAGCTAGTAAGGTTGTAGCAACATTGAAAAGCTAGTGAGGAATTTTATATAGCTAGCGAGGCTCTGGAAGTGAGGCATTTCTTTTTGTATCCAATGAGGCTTTGCCAGTGAGGCACAAAAATTAGTCAATGAGGATTTGTATTAAGTGGTTTTTTATTAAGCTAGTGAGGCATTTTACCAAGTGGTTTTTCATCCTTATGAGGGTTTTCCACTCATGAAAAATATTGTGTTATGATTCTTTTGTGTAATGCAATTTGGTCTTGCTACTTCTATTATGTACTTTGCAACATTTGATTTCTTCATGTGGTTTAAGAATTTGGTATTGACTATTACATTTGAATACAATCTTGAAATTAAACTTTCCATGATTATAAAGAAGTTATGTGTTATGAAAAGTTTTGAAAAAAACTTCTTGTTGGAGTACGAGAAACACTAATTCACCCCCTCGTAGTGTTTCCTGTACTCTAACAAGTGGTATAGAGCCATGCCCTTGCATAAGTCTAACCAACTTAGGGGTTCTTGGTAGTGGAGTACTCGTTATGGAAAAAAGTGAAAGAAACAGAGGAAAAATAAATACTCAGCAGAATGCTAAACATACACCACTAAGCTGAGTCAGATCTTGTTGCTCCTAGGGATGCTTTGAAAAACCTATTCAGTCACAAGAATTAGTTGAGTCAGATCTTGTTGCTTCTGGGGATGCTTTGGTCAACAAGGAGGTGGAGGTGTCTAAGGGGAATGTTTAATTGAATGTTACTATGGAAAAGACCCCTCCTACTTAGGTTGAGGAGGATGTGAGTTTTAAGAACTTACAACAAAAGGAGGTAGTGTTCGAGCAGGAGGAGGTAGTTTCTGAAGTGTTTCCCTCTCCTTTTGTTTCACAAAACTTGGGGGAAATGATTTCTCCTAAGAAGGCTATTGTCTCTATCCCTTCAAATTTGGGAGGGGTAATGGTGGAGAACTCAAATAAAAAGGAATCAGATGAGGTTTTGAAAGAACAACCATTTATTCTAGTAAAGGGGAGGAATAGGAAGAAATAGTCCCCCCCTCTGCGTTTGTCTACCAAGAACCATCAAAGACTTGATTGCAATTCAGAGCCAAGATGAAGAGGTCACCCTTCATCTCAATCTTCCCAGGATAAGGACAGTAGAATGGAGATTATTGATGGTACCCAAAGAACTCTGGTGGGCATGTGCTCTAAGGGAACACCCCCTAAATGCCCATGAAGATTTATCATGGAATATGAGGGGGTTGAACCACCCTCATAAATAGTATCTCTTATCTAATATTTTAAGAGATCATAAACTTGATATCATTTTAATTCAAGAAACTAAAATGGGGTTTGATAAACTTAGCAGAATTAAAAATAAGTTTTTAAAAGACTATGGGATGCACTATGTTGAGGTTTCTAGAGCTTCTAGAGGGATTGTCACCTTTTGGAATCCTAAGGCTATTAAGGGAGTGACCTTATTTGCTAATTTTAATCATGTGGCAACTTCTTTCACTAATATTAGTGATAAGTTCTCTTGGGTTCTCTCTAATATTTACGCCCCTAACTACAAGAGGGCTAGAAAGAAACTTTTGGATAATCTCAACTAGTTTAAGTCCCTTCATCCCTCTTCCAATTGGTTGGTGATGGGGGATTTTAACGCCCTGCTTCATGATTCTGATAAAATGGGAGGTTCCCAGGTGGTGGATGAGAGTAGATTTGATTTAATGGGATTGCTTAATAATAATTCTCTCCTTGATCCGGATTTAAAAGGTACCTCTTACACATGGTCTAATTGGTGGTTGAAGAATGTTTTAATTCAAGTGAAGCTTGATCAAGCTCTCATATCTCATGACTGGCTTCTTTTCTATTCTTGTTCTCTCTCTGCTCTTACTAGGGTGGGATCAGATCACTTTCCTCTCTCTCTCTCTCTGTGGATCTTTTGGGGAGGAGAAAGTTTTTTCCTTTTAGGTTTGAAAAGATGTGGACTTGTCATCTAGATTTGAAAGATAGGATTCTCTCTTGGTGGAATCCAAGTTGATGGATTTTCTATGTACAGGGTGGCTAAGAAACTTTCTAATGTTAAAACCAATGTGAGAAGATGGAATAAGACATCCTTCGGTCAAATATTTGTGGAGAAGAATAAGGTTAAGGAGGACCTTCATGTGGTGCATGGTGTTATCTAGCTTCAGAGTGATGTTGGAGATCTTGTTCAAGGGGAGAATATTCTTCGTTCTAAATTGCATAACATTGTGGCTCGGGAGGAGGAATTTTGGAAGCAAAGGTCCCATGTTATGTGGTTAAATAGTGGGGATAGGAACACTAAGTTTTTTCACCTCACCACCTTGAAACACCAGGTCTCCAATCACATATATTCTATCAGGTTCAATATATGGAGTGGGATGAGGATATTATGAGAGTTGCTACATCTTTCTTTTCTAATCTTTTGAAGGCTGATGTTGGCCTTGATTCATCCTGTCAAGATGATCTTCTCTAGGATATCCCTTGTGTTATTTCAGATGATCTCAATCGGCAGTTGGTTCGTATTCCTTCGACAGAGGAGGTTTGAAGTGTTTTCTTCTCATTTGAAGCTAACAAAGCTTCGAGCCTTGATGGTTTTCCAATGTTTTTCTCTTAGAACTTTTGGGATATTGTGGCTAGGGATGTAGTGGATGCATCAAAATAATTCTTCAGCAGTGGTAGTCTCCTTAAGGAACTTAATGCCTCTTTCATTGTTCTTGTGCCTAAGAAGCCTAGGGCCCTTTCCTTTGAGGAGTTCTACCTGTTATGGCTTGCATAATCACCCCATTTTATTTTGGAAGAAAATGGGTCCCCCTTTCTCTTTTTTCTTTTGTTACCTTTGCTTATTGGCTTTGGTCTTGGGAATTTCCTTCGTTTTCCTCCTGGGTCTGTATTTTGTTTTATCAGATTTTGGTTCTGTCTCACCTTGAGTTGGTTTTCTCCTTGCTAAAAATTGAATGAAATAATCATAAGCAATAGTGTATTTTATGATAATGTATCTTATACACTTCTAAGGACTAATGGAGACTTCATTTTGCAGGATTAAATCATGCACATGATGATATTTGTCAGGGAGCTCAGTTGGAAAGCATCACCCAATCCAGTTTGGCATAAAATTCCTCTAAGGCAAGAGTTGGTAAGACCTTCCAGATGTCTTGCCGACTAGCAGTGGTTCTATTCATTTTGAAGTGCCCCGGTCGACAAGACAGTTTTAATCGTCGTAAGTTTTCATATGTCTCCCCGACATGCTAAAGTCCCATCGACTGATTGCGCACAAGGTTAGCGTCGCCAAAAGATTTGCGCTCGATGAAAGGTCTTGCCGACCTATAAGGTTTCGACAAAGGGTTATACCTTTGACATGATGTCGGGCCGAAGGGGAAGGGTCTCGGTGACAAAGGTGGCTTCGGGATGATGTCTCACCTATAGGGTGGATTCTTGGCAAGGTGAAGCGGCATCGGCGTAGCAGTTTGGGCTCGTTGAGAAGTATCGGCGACCAAGTGATGTCTCACTGAAAGGATGCCTTCGGTATAGGGTTGTGCTTTCGGCGAGATGTCCTGCCGACCGATGAGGTCTCGATGAAGGATGGTAGCATCGGCAAGAAGTCTCACTGATAGGGTGGACTCTTGCCGAAATGGAGTGACCCGGGGAGAAAGATTATGGCTGGCATGAGGTCTGGCCGAACGAGAAAAGTCTCGCTGACATGGAATAGTGGTCCCAGTCGGGTGAGTCTCGATGGAAAATTTGAGCTCAGTGAAAGGTCTCGCTGACCAAGCAGGCTCTCGGCGAAAGAAATTTGAGCTCAGGGAGAACAAGGGGCTCGCCGTAATCTCCTGCCGACTGTGGGGAGTCTTACCAAAATGAAAGGGGCTCGGGGCTAGCTCGGGATGACTAAATGAACTCGCTGTGATGTCTCCCCAAACGATGTTGGTCTTGCCGACTAGGGGTAGCCTTGCCAATGTCTTTTCTCCCTTCGGTGTAGTGGAATGTGCTCAATGAAAGGTCTCGCCAACCCAGAGGGTCTCGCCGATAGGACGTGAGTTCGGGGTGAGGTCTTCCTGAACATGAAGGAGTGTCCCCGAGATGGGTGTGCTCGCCAAAGGAAGAGAGGCTCGATATGAGGTCTTGCTGAGGGAATGCAGTCTTGCCGATGGTTTTTGTGATATCGATATAGTTTGTGCAGCTCGACATGAACTCTTGCTGACTGTTGTGGGTCATGCTGATAATTGCTATAGAATGTAATCGCATCGGGGATACACCGATGGTGTCTCGCTGACATGCGATTCGGTGAACCACTTTTGACTACCCGTGAGTCTTACGTGGATTTTGTTCCACCAATAAGAAGCTAAAAGGGCCGACCACTAACAGTTTGACTGATTGACTATCTCTATGAAGGAAATCAACAAAATGTGAATGACATGAACTTACTCTGTGGATGAGTTGATGGATCAGCTCGGGAACGATGGTGTTTGAATCTAAATAGGGAGTCTGGTGCTGCTTCTAGGGAACGATCAACGTGCAGAGAGGTCTAGAGCAGGAAGAAGGAGGAAGTCGCGAGTCTCAGGGACAACTGTGGTGTCTGCTAGCGGAGATGGATCCGCATTAATGACAATGATTTAGAGCAGTCAAGGCAACCCTTCAAGGAAGTTCGAGGATGGACACAAAGGTCTGAAGTGAATGTTGTAGTTACAAAAGATCTACAGATCATCCCCTAAGCAATCTTTCGCCAACATGGACAGTGGGGATGCCATTCAATGCAACATTAACTCTATTCAAAAAGATATGAGGGCCGACCCTCCTACAAGGTCTAGATATTTTGTAAACCCTTAGAACAGGGGGCTAGTGCATTCTTTTGAGCACATCCTGTATATATGCCATTTTGTCCTTTTTGTAAAAAAGGTTCGGAGGCATAGAGATATAGATTTTAAGAGCAGTAGTAATCTTCTAAGTGGTAGTAGAGAAAAGCTGAAGAATAGTAATAGAATAGGAGTTAGATTTAGCATAGACAGTCATGTACACTTTTGGTTTTCTTAGTATAGATGGAAACAACTTGGAGTCATTGATTTTCTATACACTGGGACTGATTGTGCCAGATTTGTAAATGTTGCTTATCTATTTCACTAATAGTAAAAGCAACCAGATTAAAATCTATTTCATGTTGTGTTCCAGAATGGTGTTTGTCTTGACTTAATCATTTGATTTGAAAAGCTTTCAAGGAAAGGATTTTTGTTTTAGGTTTTGTTTAAATAGTGATTTATAATTTGTTGTTCAAATTAGCACTGTGGATGAATGAAGTTGTGTGTCAGTCACAAGTTGATTTTGTTCTCCAGTTTCAGTTGGAAATTCCTTGAAAGGTAACAAGTCTGTTTAAGTTGGATGAATTATTATTATTTTCAGTTCCAAGCTTTGATCTATCTTTTTCTGTTTTAAAAAAAAACCCTAGTTAAAATACGTTTTGAATTTATGCTTGATCTTAGAACAATCCAGAAGCTCAACACTAGCAGGCCCCTTGAACATTACTGTTCACATCAACCATTGAGTAAAGTCAACATAGTCGAGAACCAATTAAAAATACCTTGGGAGCTAAGATATCCAAGTGATCATCTTTCTCTTTCAGGAGAGTAGGATAGTAATATTTTATTTAACTGTTGTGCAATTTGAACAATCAACACTACCCTATCAATTTATGTAATTCTATTTATAATATTTTTTCTAAGGTTTTGGTGGTTAGGCTTCAAAAGTTTCTTCCTCATATTATCTCCATTCAACAAAATGGATTTTTCCCGAAAGGAAAATTCTTGACTTTGTTTTGACCGTGCATGAGAATATTCACTCTCTATCTATAAATAAAAAGGTTGGTTTTCTTTTGAAGTTGGATCTTATGAAAGCTTATGATCATGCGGACTGGGGTTTCCTTATGAAAATATTAAAGGCCTTTGGTTTTGGAGAGAATCTTGTTTTGTTGATTTCGTAGCTCATTTCTACCCCCAACTTCTCAGTTCTGGTTAATGGTTCACCTTCTTCGTTCTTTGGTTTCTCCAGAGGCCTGCCATAGGAGCATCCTATATCCCCTTCCTCTTTATAATTATGGCTGAGTCTCTTGGTAGGATTATTCAGAGGTTTGTAAATTCTGGTCAAATGGTTGGTCTTTCTCCTTCTTCTTGAAAATTGGCATGTTGTCATCAACAATCTGTGGATGATATGCTTATGCTTGGGGAGTTCCATTAGAGAAGCTATAACTATGAAGAAAATTTTTCACTTGTATAAACTGGCTTCGAGTCAAAAGGTTAGTCTCCCTAAGAGCATAGTTTTTTTCCTCAACACCCTTGTTGATAGGGAGTAAAGGATAGCGCAGATTCTTCAGTGTAAGACTGGGGAGTTTCCTTCTTCTAATTTCTAGGTCTCCCTTTGTGCTCTAACTCTATGCCTAATTCCTTTTGGAGGGATTTGATGGATAAGTTTAATGCTAAACTTGTAGGTTGGAAGGGTGCCTTGTTGAGTAAAGCTAGGAAGATTCAATTGATTAAATCAACTTTCCAAAATCTCCCTATTTATGCTCTTAGTCTTTTTTAGATGCCCAACAAATTTGTGGACAAGCTTGAAGGAATTAAAAAAAAATTATGTTTTCGAGGGTGGAAAAAAATAAGTGGTTACATCTTCTATCCTAGGATGAAGTTTGTAAACCCAAGAAGGTTGGGGGTATTGGTATTCACAAAATCAGAGAATTTAATATGGTTTTTTTGTTAAGCAGCTATGGAATATACTTTCTGGCAATTGTGAATGGGTTCATATTGTGACTTGCGAGTATCTTAGGGGTGTGGATCGGATCAGAGCTTTCATGGATGATGGTTTCTCTCCTCCTTCTGGGTCTATTCTTTTGAATGTGATGGTAAAATCTACATCTATTGTCTCCAAAGGTTTGAGATGGAAATTGGGGAATGGGAGAAGAATTCTATTTTGGGATGATTGGGGGTTTGGGAATGGTCCACTCAAAGATGAACCTTACGATCTCCCTTGGATGGAACTTTGTGTGCAATAGTTTGGCCGATTTGTGGTTGATTATATAAGTAATGGAGCTTGGAAGAATTTGCATGATTTTTCTCTTGGGTTGGAAGTACTCTCTAAAGCCCTAGCTTCTGTTCACATTCCTTCTCTTGCTCCGATGGATATGATTGTGTGGAGGTTTTCTTCTAATGGTAAATTTTAAGTTTCCTCAACTTTTCCTTGCAAGTCTCTTTCACTGGGTCATCTCCCTTCTGGGCTTCACTCTGGAATCCTAAGTTGATTCCTAAAAATAAAATTTTCTTTTGGATCTTCTACCAAGGCAAGGTGTTGACCACTAATAACCTTATACGAAGAGGATTTATGTTTCCTAACCACTATTTTTTATGTGAAGAAGAGGTAGAGAATCCTAGTCATCTTTTGATTGGTTGCAGGTTTGTGCATGAAATTTGGGCTTTTGTGCTCTCTATGTGGGATCTTTGTTGGGTTTTCCTAGTCTCCCTCAGTGATTTAGTGTCATAATGGAAGACCCCCTTAAAGAATCCTAGTTTGATTTCTCTTTGGTCCTTTATCCTTCCCCATATGGCTTGGGGAATATGGTTGGAAAGAAACAATAGGATCTTTAGGGATTCGACTCTCCCATCTGTTAGGGTTGCTCATAAGATTTGTGTGGCTATCAAAGAAAACTTCTTGTCTCAAATCTCTTTTCAAGATGGCCCTAAGGTGGATATCTCTAAGGGGGATAAGCAGATTGGTAAGTGGAATTTATCTTGTGACATATCTTAGCCTATTCATAAATGTAAAGTTTCGAGGGAGGATGTGGTGTGGAAATTAGCTCCTCTGGTTGGGTGGGTAAAAGTGAACATTGATGGTGCTGCTAAAGGCAATCCAGATTTTGTTGGTTGTGGGGGAGTGTTAAGAGATTCTAATGGAAGGTTTATTTCTGTGGTGGCGCTCCCTTTGGGAACCTAGACAAACCACTTGGTGGAAGCCGTGGGTTGAAACTTTCTCAATCAAAAGGATTTAATAAGGTTTGGCTAGAGGGTGATTCCCTCAATATCATTAACTATGTTAAAAAATTGTCATACCCTTCCTGGATAGTGGAGGAATTAATTAATGATGTTATCAATATAGTGGAATCCTTTGATCAATGACATATCTCACATGTTTATAGAGAAGGCAATAGATTGGCTGATTATTTCACCAATTATGGGGTAAATGATGCAAAGGTGTGGGGTGAACATGATATCCTACCCCTCGAGGCTCACTTTATTATTCAACATGATAATCAAAAGTGTTGAGGAGTATGTTTTAGTGATGTTTTTCTATCACATGTTCCTTACATGGATCCCTACTTTGAGGTGTAGCTTGTTGAGAGGAAAAGCCGAGCGATATGGTGTGTGGGCTCGAATGACTAGGCCCTCTTTTCTCATGATTTCCCTTTGCCACATTGTCAATTCGACATGGATTATGGGTAGTCAAGATGCCTTTGTTTTCTTGAAGTTTCCTATTTTCCATTGCAAGCTATCTAAGTTTATCCGGATTGTCTACAAATTTTTCCTTCTGCAAGGATTTTTGCATTCTGTAACCATGGGTGGAAGCAAAAATAGATTGGAGCCCTAATCTTGCGACTCTGTTAAAGCTAAGGAGAGGCTATGGGATATTTTGGAAGTGGGGGGAGTTACCCCGTACATGGAGAGGATGCATGGGTTTGATAAGAAGAAATCTCAGGATTTTCTAGAGGCGTGGCATAATAGGGTGTTGGATTTTTGGGTTAAGGAAGTTGTAGTCACTGAGGAATTAATTGTAGAAATTACTGGTATGCCGATGGATGGGATGAAATTTTAGAGAGACAAAAATGAGTCTGGTCTGGTTATGGATGTTTTCTTCAAACACATTGAGCGGAGGAAGTTGGAACCAATGAAAAGTAGTGGATATACGTGTTCTCCTCTCAAGAAAATTTGGAGAGATGTCACAAAGGAGATAATGAGGTACTTTACTTTGGATGGTAGCTTTTCAGTTATTTCAGGGCACCATTTTATTTTATTGAACCATTTTAGACATAAAAAGCAGGTGCCATTTCCATATTACCTCTTGGTTTCATTAGAAATTGGCATTAGGGATCATAGACAAAACCCTAAGAACCCTATCCTCCATGAAGATCTTATTCTGTTGATAATGGACTATGTTAAGGTGTTTATCCTCCCAAATCAACCCTTTGTTGATAGTAAAAAGAAAAATCTTGAATATGTTATTGGTTCTGAGGATAATTATGAGGATGAGGACTATTCCCCTGGTTTAGAGGCTTCTCTGGAAGGTGATGCAAAGTCTATTGTTGATTCTGAGGGTAACAAGAGGAAAAAAACCTCATTCCAATTCTCCCTCCAAAGTTGTGGAGTAAGGTGTTGTGATTGAGACTATAAAGTCCTCCTAAAAGCTGAAAGCTATGAAGGAAGTGAGGGGTAATAAGAGCAAGCATGATGGAAAGAAAATAAAGAAGGGTCTTTCTCCAGTTTCTTCAATGGATGATAGGTATGACACAAGCATTGAGGGTGAGGTCGAGTGACCTATCCAACATTCTATTCCTGGGAAGGGTTTTAGTGGTAAGAAGGTGAAGGGGCCTATGAGGGAGGTTTTGAGCAAGGAGGTTAGGATCAATGAGGGCCAGCTGGGGTTTTCCCCTATTCTTAATGTGCATAACAAAAAGGTTCAGCAAAGGTCTAGCTCTCTGGGGTTTTTAGAGAGGGATGTGTAGTAGGGGATTGTTGGAAGCATGTCTGTTATGGAGAAATAGGTGTTGGATCAGAATGTGGATATAGGGGTGGCGGTTTATGCTCAGAAAGGGAAGGAAACTTTGCATAATGATTCGTCTAGTTAGGAATTTGATGCTGATTATGCTATTAATAAACATGGTTTTAATTTTAGGAGGGAGATTATGCTAGATTATCTTGGCCTTGTTAAGAAACACTCCCTTTCTTTGATTAAGCTTTTTAAGTGGGTGTTTCATGAGATGAATTTTACTAATGTTAGGCTTAGAGTGGCTTGCACTTATTCTGATGAGGCCTCCTCTTCTAAGGAGCCGATTATGTAGGCTCAAATTGATAAGGTTTAGGCTGAAGTTAATTAGATCTTTGATACTCTCAAGATGGTTGCTGATGAAGTGATCAAAATGAAGAATTCTTATGAGACAAAGTTTTCTATTTTGGAAGGTAAGTTCTAAGATAAGGTTGTGGAGGTTAGCAAACATTCTTTGTGTAATGATGCTATTGGTTTGTGTCTTTTGAATAGGAAGGCAAGGAAATGGCTGGGTGATAGTTCTGGAATCAAATACTTGGTGGCTGAGGGTGGTATTTTAGTTAATACTACTAAAGAAATTGGTCCTTCTACTCATAATCGCAATAAGACAAAGCTTAATGGAAAGACTGGTATTCCTACTAATGAAGTGGTGGAAGTGATGAAGGTTAATCAAAAGGTTATTGACAGTGAACTTGAAGCTATGAACATTCTGAAAAATCTTTAGGTTGCTTCTATTTTTTGTGCCTATTTTTCCTATCTATTTGTTATTTTTTGGTTGCTTTTTGGCTACTTTTCCTATTTTTGATTATATGATGAAGTAGCAACTTATCTTTTAAAGGGTTTTGGGGCCCCTTCAAAACCTGTTTTTCCTATAATAATAAACAAACACTACTTAAACCTAGTACAAAAGATGATTTTGTAGTGAAGAATGTAGACAAAGAAGGATATCACTTAGTGAGTGATTTTGAACAAGAGTATATTGAAGATGAATGTGAAATTTATTTTCAAGGTGAAATTATTTATGCCCTTAGTGAAATCAAGAAACTAAAAAAGGAAGCCATAGTGCAGAAAGACCAAACTCAGAAAGATACTAAAAATTTGATTAACAAAATTATTGGGTTTGAAAAACAAATCTCAAGCCTGAAACTTCAACTTGAGGAAAATAAGAAAATATTAGATGTTACTCAAGAATAGTTAAACACCAAAGAAAAGGAATGTTGTGCTATAGAGGCAAATATTGTTGCTTTGAGAAAAAACCTTGTCATGTGTGACAACACTGACAAGTTGGCAGCCATCTTAAATAAACAAATAGACCACAAGGATAAGACTGGTCTAGGGTTTATAGAAGGATAGTGCTCATATTCCAATGAACTTCAACATGTTGATGCTACAAGTGAAAAACTAATTGAAAAAGAGGTAATCCATTTAGATGTAATTTGTATTTCTTTGGTTATTTCTTTTTTTGCAATCAATACAGGCACAAGGAAAGTGAATGTAGGGTTATGTCTAGAAGGAGGCCTAGTATTGTAAATGCAAATATTTTCAAGTTCTTGAACAAGTTGAAGTGTTATAACTGTGGGAATCTTGGACATATAGCTAGGTTTTGTAGACCTACCTTTATAATGCATCAAAGAAAAACTAGCATTTACCTCAAGACATCTTCTAGTGCTGACAAAACAAAATCAGTTTGGAAACCAAAGAAAGTTGACAAAAAGGCTGTAGCAATGCTTGTCCAAACAACCCTACAAGCCCAAAAGATAGATCTATGGGTTGTAGATAGTGAGTTCTCTCACCGCATGACTGGTGATAAGAGAAAATTTATCAAACATGAAGATTACATTGGTGGCTTTATCAAATTTGGAAATGATTTATGTATTCCAATCAAAGGAAAAGGCACCATACTTCTAGATGATGACACTCCCTTATATGATGTATATTATGTAGAAGGTTTAACTCACAATCTTCTCAATGTGAGTCAAATCTGTGACAATGGTTTCAAAGTCACATTTACTGCTCAAGGTTGTGAAATCAATAAGAAATCTAGAAAAACTGTTGCAACTTTTTTAAGAACAAAAGGAAACATCTATAATCTTCATGAGACCATAAACAATTGTAAATATGGACTTGCTTGTTTCATGAGCTAGGTTGAAGAGAGTAAACTTTGACACATATGACTTGGGAATATCAATTATGACAATCTTGTCAAGATCAACAAGAATCAAAATGTAAGAAATATATGCCAATCATCTCTAAACCTAGTAGTAGTACTTGCAAGGAATGCCAACTTGGTAAACAAACAAAATTAAGTTTTAAATCTAAAGAGTATTCTTCAACTAAACCCTTACAACTTGTTCACTCTGATTTATGTGGTCCTATAAGGACAAAATCATTGAATGGTGAAAGGTATTTTATGCTCTTTATTGATGATTATACTAGAATGACTTGTGTAACTTTTTTGAAACACAAATTAGAAGCTTTTGATGGATTTAGGATATTTAGAAAGATGGTTGAAAGGGAGTCATATTTAAAAATCAAGTTCCTAAGGTCAGATAAAGGTGGTGAGTACACTTCAAAAGAATTTGTGGACTACTATGAAGAACATGGCATTAAGAGGAAATATTCAACCTCTAGGACACCATAACAAAATAGTGTATAAGAGAGAAAAAAAAAGATAGTTAAAGAAATGGCAAGGACATTGCTTCAAGATGCAAACTTACCTAACATCTTCTAGAAAGAATATGTCCATACAATAGTCTATACATTAAAAAAAGTGTAGTTAAGAGTAAAAACTAACTATACTCCTTATGAACTGTGGTATGGAAAATGTGCAAATGTTGGGTATTTTAGAATTTTCGGCAATAAATGTTTTATTAAAAGAGATGATGAAATTCTAGGTAATTTTGAATCTTGCTGTGATGAAGGTATTTTCTTAGGATACTCCAATCACAATAAAGCTTACAAATGTTTCAATAAAATATTGAAAAGAGTGGTTGAAAGCACTAATGTGAAAATTGATGAGATGTTGCAGCCATTTGAACAACAAAAAGAAGATGATGAAGAAGCTCACCTAGTTGAAAAAGAGGTGAAATCAACAAAGAAGAGAAAGATCAGGAAAATACTCCTGAAAAACCTATGGAAACAACAACTAAGACTCCTTCAAAGATAGTGCGAAGGAATCATCCTCAGGAACAAATCATTGGGGATAGATCTGTTGGTGTTCAAACCAGAAGAAAATTTTCTAGTGCAAGTGATCAAGTACATTTATGTTTGATTTCAAAACTTGAACCTAAAACCTATTTAGAGGCTAGTAAAGTTGAACTCTCAATGAAAGCAATGAAAGACGAGTTAGGGAAAATAGAGAAAATAAGGATATGGGAAATTGTCCCTAGACCCAAGGACAAGAATGTCATTGGAGCAAAATGGGTCTTTAGGAATAAACTTGATGACAAGGGAAATGTAGTTAGAAATAAGGCAATACTTGTCTGCAAAGGATAATCTCAGATTGAGGGTATTGATTTTGATGAAGCTTTTTCCCCCATAGCTAGACTTGAATCTATAAGAATGATCTTTCTAGCTTTTTATGTTTGTAAAAAACTCAAAGTGTTTCAAATGATGTTAAAATAGCCTTTTTAAATGCTGAGCTTCAGGAAGAAGTGTACATGGAACAACCTAAAGGATTTGAATGTGCAGGTAAAGAAGATCATGTTTACAGTTTGAAAAAGGCATTATATGGCCTAAAATAAGCGCTCAGAGTGTGGTACTCTACGCTGGATAAAAATTTGCAGGGTCAAGGATCCACCAAAGGAGATGTTGACAACAATTTGTACTTCATGACAAAAGGTGAAAATTTTCTGGTTGTTATTGTCTATGTAGATGATATTATTTTTGGGAGCAATGATGATGATATGTGTTCTATTTTTCCTAACATTATGAAAGTATAGTTTGATATGTCCATGCTAGGAGAATTCTCTTTCTTTCTTGGGTTATAGGTCTCTCAACTTGAGTAGGATATTTTTATTTCTCAGATGAAATATGCAAAAGAGATGCTCAAAAAATTTCAAATGGATGAAAGTAGACCAGTTAGAACTCCCATGGAAACTGGTTTCAAATTAGGCCAAGATGTTGATTTTCTTGATGTAGACCACACTATGTTTAGGTCCATGATAGGTAGTCTTTTGTACTTGACTGTCACTAGGCCTGACACCATGCATGTTGTATGCTTGGTGGAAAAATTTCAGTCCTCTCCCAAGCAATCCCATCTGAATGTAGTTAAAAGGATACTTAGATATGTCAATGGTAATATTGATTATGGTTTATGGTATCCAAGACATGATGATTTTACTCTGCTTGCTTACACTGATGCTGATTGGGTAGGACACATTGATGATAGAAAAAGAACTTCTAAAGGAGCATTTTTCTTAGGTGTCAAGTTGGTAGCATGACACAACAAGAAACAAGACTATGTGTCTTTGTCAACTGTTGAAGCAAAATACATTGCTCCTACCACATGCTGTTCTCAGGTCTTATGGATGGTTTAGACTTTAAAAGATATCAAGGTTGAAGTTTCTCAGCCTGAACTTCTATTCTACGTGATAATACTAGTGCAATCAATATTTCAAAAAATCCAGTCATGCACTCTAGAACTAAACATATTGCTATAAGATATCACTTTTTAAGGGAAAAGCTTCTTTCCAATGAGGTTGCACTGGAATATATGTCTACAAAAGACCAAATAGATGATATATTCACTAATTTTTTTTCCAAAAGAGGTCTTTGAACACTTGAGGGACAAGCTTGAAGTCCTTTCTCTTGCTTCTCTTCAATAACTCTTTTATGCAAGGTTTTTGGGGGGAGTTTCAATGCATATTATTCATCCTTGGTTCATTTTTTTTCCATGCACATTTTTCAGTGGTTGGCACCTTTTCTATGAAGTTATAATGCATTCTTGTACAATAATGATAGAATGCCAACATTATCAGTTTGTGATTGCTAGTATTACCTTGCACCATGTATTCACTTGAAATTTGTCTTATTTTCTCACTCTAACAAGAGGTTTCTTCACACTACATTCATCCTGGCACTGATTTGGTTCATATTTCTTTGATTCTTTGAATACATCCATACTACACACTTGGATGTCTTGGTAATTTGTTGATTTTGTGATAACATGTTTTAGTATAAGCAGTTTGTTATGCTCCTTTATGCTTAGTTGATATACATATGCTATTGATAGTTGAGCAATGACTCTCAGTTTGTTGTTTCCTTGGGACAATTCCTTGTTACTTTGACAAATTTCTTGCTCTTGTGCAGTTGCTTTTGGGTGCAATTCCATTTTATCTCCTTTGGCATTGTTGTCAAAAGGGGGAGATGTTTCAGTTGATATTCATGCTGGTTTTTGATAGTTTTTCAATTTGGTGACAAGTTTTGACATACAGTTTGATATTCAATTGGTATTTGGTTTGCATATCTTTGAATGGTAGTTTTCCATTTTGGATGTAGTTTCAGCCCAGTTTTTTATTCATATTAGTATTTGATATATGTGCACAGTTTGATAAAGTGGTTGATATTCATTATTGATATGATCACATCTTTTGAGTTTGCATTGTTGATACTCATGCTTCATTGAATGATCACAATGAAGAATATTTTGATGCTCTCTCCAGTCCACTAGTAAACATCTTTGGCACTGTGGTTATTTGATATCTTTGGAACTATGGTAATTTGATTTGATAAATGTTCTAGAAGCATTTTTGGTGGTAAGTGGTTTGCATTATGTTTGACATCAATGCCGAAGGGGGAGTTTTTTGACCCCTTCTTGTTTGGTCTCGGTATTGATTTTGTTAAAGCATTGGTTAAGGTGGCATGATCATTGATTTGTGTTTTGGCATCGATGTCAAAGCAGCATTTAAGGTGAAATGAATAATTTTTTGACTATTACAAAGGAAGCCTTGACAATATCATTGCATTAAGAAATGATGTTTATGTTACTAAGGTTGAAAAGGAACCTTCATGGGCATATTGTTACATACACATTATAATGTTTTTGTTTGTCATTCAAAAGGGGGAAATTGGTCGGGTATATTATTGCACATGCAATAATGTTTCATTCATTACTTCTCGAGGAAGCTTCCCAAGCACATTTTTGTCTAAACCTATGATTATGTCTTGTTCATTATTTCAAAGCATGGTGGCTAGGGCATGAGACAGTGGAAGTTAGGGTTCGAAGATATCGTGGTCTCAATGTGACAATGCTGGTGGTATGGCAGATGCAAAACTTTAGATTTAGTTACATTATTTGTTGTATTGTTTCAAAAGTCTTGAAGGGTTTTGCAAATTATATTCCAAAGGTTTTTTGAATCAATGATAGTCGGCTGTAGAAGATTTGGCTATTTGAGTAGTTGTGATCTGTAAGTTATTTTCAGTTACTTTGCTGTCAGGAAGTAAGGTATGGTTGTATCGAGCTTTTTTAGGTTAATGATTTCTATTTATTCGAGGTGTTTAAGCACAACTTATGGTTAGAGAGTACACCAAAAAAATTAAGAAAGTAAGAATCAGTTTTCAATTGTTTTACGATCATTATTCTTTGAATGTAGAGGTTTCTCTCAAAACCCTAGAGTTTCATGAAAATGATCATTTGAAAATGTTGTTACATTGTGAGTTGGAGATTTAGATTACTAGACTCTTTTTGTTTCAGATGTTATGATTACTTTTTTTTTGTAAAGAGAGGTTTCTTTTGAAACCCTATACTACAGTTGGTTGATAGAATGTATTCTTGAAATATTGAATGAGCTGTAAACAAAAGTTTGTGCTTAAGAGATTGTTGCAAAATAATAGTGAATAAGGTTAATGTATTATGTGTGTTCTAGACTTCAAGTGAAATGGAGTTTAGAGGACATGGAATGTATTAAGGCTATAAGCTAACATGAGCATTAGAGAAACATAGTATTCCTCTGTCATTTACTTTTTATCTTAATTATTGATGAGTGTCAATGTGACATCTTTATGCTAGTGAGGCAATTGCTATGTATTTTCTAGTGAGGCAGTTGCTAACTTAAAAAAGCGAGTGAGGATGTAGCAACATTGAAAAGCTAGTGAGGCATTTAGTGTAGCCAATGAGGCTCTTCTAGTGAGGAAATTTTTTTGTAGCCAATGAGGCACAAAAAGTAGTTAGTGAGGCTTTGTATTTAGTGGGTATTTATTAAGCCAGTGGGGCATTTTATCGAGTGGTTTTTCATCCCTATGAGGGTTTTCCACTCATGAAAAATACCGTGTTATGATTCTTTTGTGTGATGAAATTTGGTCATGTTGCTTCTGTTATGCACTTTGCAACATTTGAGTTCTTCATGTGGTTTAAGAATCTGGAATTGACTATTACATTTGAATACAATCTTGAAATTGAACTTTCCATGATTACAAAGAAGTTACAGTGTTATGAAAAGTTTTGAAAAACAATCCTATTAAAGTTGATTTTGAAACACTGATTCACCCCCCTCTTGAAGTGTTTCCCATACTCCAACATGGGACACTCATTGAGTATCTCATTCAATGGAATAATTTACCAATTGAAGATCCCACATGGGAGGATAAAGAGCTCATTCAAAAGCATCCACACTTGATTAGCATTGAGGACAATGCATCTCTAAAGATGGGGGAATGTTATGCCCTTGATCCTAGAGTGGGCATAGGGTTATGAGTAGTTGGGTTGTAGATACCTTAACTCTTAATTAAGTTATATGGTCATTATTATATTATTATCTAGTTAATTAGGACAAACTAAGTATTATATTTTGGTATATAATTTAGCATTAGTGATATTCAAGACACAAGTAGGGTATATATATAAGGTAATAAGTGTTATTTTATCATCAAATTGTGAAGTGTATCGTCATTGGATATATTTGGAAGTTTTCCCGTTTGAAATGGCTTGTTATTCTAAGTATTATCATGTATTTGTAGAATATTTCATCTTATATTTCTCTCCTGTGTAATTTATTTCATTACATAGTCCTCCCATCCATTTCAAGAGCACACTTGTGTTCTTCAAATCTATTTTTCCTCTTAAGGGGGCATACCACACTCCCTTCTGGTCATCCCTCCTCATCCATCCAATGACTAAGGTATTTTGCTACTAGTCCTCATTAATTTCTAGCTACTATGTTTTAATACTCTTTAATATGATACCACTTCTTCTAGTTATGACACTATATCAAAGAGATAAAATAAATAGATATTCAAAATTTAACATCAACTAGCCATATTAACTTTCTCATAGATTAATTAAATAATTCAATATTTAATTAATTTTCTTCACCATTCATCATTAATTAATTATTCCGCGCAAGGTTGATTAATTAAATCAATTAATCTTATTTCTCAATTTCTCCAACTTAATTAATCAATTAATCTATGATTATTTAATTAATTAAAAATAATTAATACCCATTATATTTCCTCTAGTGTTTAAATCTCCATCATCATTAATCCTTGTCCATTTAATTATGGCCATTAAATCCATTTACATAGATTAAAAATATAAACTTTACATTATCTAGCATTTGTCCTCTCCCCTCCCATGCTCCTAAGTGTGAGCATGTGCCCCTTTATCCCACTATTTGCTCACACATGAGTGACAATGCACTCTTGGAGGAATCTTTATCTTCCACTTTAATCCTCCCATGCTCCAACATGTGTGAGCATGCTAATCTTATCCACATCTTTCTTACACATGTGTGAACATGCTATCCTAGAGGCACAATAAATTGTCACATCATCCCTTGATCTTTTGACTTATCCCCACTTATTTGCTCACGCACGTGTGAGCATATCTCTCAACATTTGATCTTGCTCACACATGTGAGCATTTCTACCTCTTACACCTCATGCGATACTTGTCACATCACTACAACTTTAATCCATGCCTCCATATTTTATAAATCCGAACCCTCCATCAATTTTGCATCTTGACCCTTGACATTCGTCATGTAAATTATATAAATTGGAGGCCTTCCCTTCCATTTGATGATTTTCTCATATCATTTCATTATATTATCATTTTCTTGATCTATCATCCTAATCCCAACATCATATTGTTGGTTTACTAAGCAACCACATTCCACCATCAATCCCTCACAAATAGCACATCAAGTGGAAGATTAGATGCACTCTACTTTTGCTCAATCAGATGAGCAAAAACAAACAAGGTGGAAATTTTCATTTATTGCATTTGAATCCTTATGCATTTGCTCCTTTTTATTTTCGTATTGTCCTAAAGCAAGTTTATATTGAAGACTGCTCCCATCTCACCCACAATAATGCTATGGTTATACTCTCCTATTGCCTTCATCACAATGCCATGCCATGAGTTTTGAATATATTTACTCAACTTTCCCCAACATCTGCCACCTCATAATATCAATAATGTTCATGAAGAATGACTTCAAGATTAAGGTATCATGAATATGTCCTCTCTCTATCAAGTTGGAGCTAATAACAACTTTCATCAACCTCCCTACAAGACGAACTTCGATGCACAAGAATCTACGCAGTTGAGCAAAGGCTTTCATCTTTACCTTCGTAGGGGTAGTCGCTTAGAGTAAGCCGTCGAGCCATGATCGCTTCAAAGACACCAATAGACATACGCCATTAAAATTGAGCTCGAGAGATATACACATAATTAGTCGTCTTCCTGTTGCCATGTTTCCCACTGAAGGTAAGTTAACTACAGCCAAGTTATCCATTCTTAGCTCGGATTCCAAGTCCTTGAGTTCGATTTTAACCCAAGCTCGAGTTAATTGGATCGTACAACGAGATTGGGATATGGTAAATGGAGTCGATCAAAATTTATGATCCAATTCATTGTCGTAGCAGGTCCAAATCTTCCCCTGTCAAGCCTTGTACATTTTCCTGCTACCACGAATTAGTCAACTAAGGATAAGGCAATCAGAGCTAATTCATATATTGCTGTCCCTCTGTTAACCTAAGTAAATCAAATCTAAGATGGGGTCCGCACCTCACATCCGCAAGTTATGGATTCCAAAATGATTGTTGGGTGCCCATATGCGTATGTATACCCGTCTAAATCGGATTTAATGACCCGATATAAACTGGGTCTAAGTCTTTGATTCCAGAAACATGAAGAAAAACAACAATATACCTAAGAAGGATGATATGCAGGTCTAGTTATGGCGGTATTTGGAGTGAGAGTTACGCATCATTATAACGAAAAAACAAAATAATTTGGATGCGGTCCACCTGAAATCATTCATTACATGCACTGTCAACCCCTTCATCACTGACCGGAGAAACACGTAACGTTGGCTCAATCAATGTCTCTTACGCTAACCCCCGCACTGTCATTCATTTCTTTGACTAAGAAGAAATGTTCTTTATTTTCAAACGGTGGAAGACTGAGTGGTGTATTATGAGGAGAGAGACAGAGTCCTTATTGCCTACATATTCCCCACAGAGTGGGTCTTTCAACTTCAAAAGACTTAATTCTTCACTCCTATGAAAACTACTGCATTAAATTTCTACACCGCCCAATTAATTTCGACGTTAATGAAAATATTCATGATACTGTTATCAGGATTCAGGATTCATGTGTGGTTTTGAATCAAACTTATTGACCCATGTTTTATGAGTAGAGGTTCACATGAATCCATTTCTCATGAGTATGAATGATCCACTTAACACTCATTGCATCTGTGTGATATTCACAAAGGTGAAGCATTGGACCTTCTCGTGAGGTCACCCATCCCAGTACTACAACTCAAGTGCGCTTAACCATGAAGTTTCCTCCAATGTTAAGCCCACTTAGCTTGCTACCCCATTTGCAAAACTTTCAGCAAGTGTTGTGCCTTATGAACCATTCATCATAGAACCCCTTTAGCTCATCAATTGATAACTAGGAGGTATTTTCCACAGTGTGTCAAATTATAATATTACTATCAAAATTCAACTATGTGATTTTTGAAAATATTCATTTTGGGTGAATTGGAGGTGATCACTAGTCTCAAAGATCTTATTTCTCACTCAAGTTGTAATCAAGGTCTCCACTTCTTGATAGTGTATGCTGTCTGTTGGGTTTCTGTCTATACTGTTTTTTCTGTGTCTATATAGACAATCTAGTCTCATAGAACCCTATTATACTGACCTTTTGACGTTTTATTATCGATGGGACCTCTCTTTACTTTATGAAAAACAAAATATTCACCTTTTACACTGCATTTCAATAAATCTCCACCAAGTTATTTGGGTGAAATCACTACATGTTATAACTTTTTTCAATCAAAATTTATGTGTTGATATTACAAAGACTCGTTTTCCTACTTTGACAGGCTACTACCTATACTCAGTAGCAATCCTAGCATTATCCAGTTGCTATCACAGTAGCAATCCTAGCATTGTCCAGTCGCTATCCATGATTCCTGGTTTCTAGGATCCAATTTATTCAAGGCTATCGTTTTACATCATTTTCTCCTTGAATAAGAATCACAGCTTGTCATAATCTCTTGGATTAGTAACACTGACAATCCATAAAATATAAACAAATAAAATATGAGCTTTGAGTTTTTATTAAAGAATAGATAGATTTTACAAGATCTTGAAACTCAATTACAAGATAACTTTAAAAAAACAAACCATGAGCAAAACGGTGCACAGCAAAACCTTAGACAAATAGGCATTCACTATCTCTCAATATCGGCCAGGTCATCTTACACCATCTGTAAGAGATTGGTGGGGCATACATATCATCAAGGAGGACCAGGACCACCATGATAAATGCATCTGCATACAGGGGAGATAAACACTTGAGCAGGCACCTCACAAACACAAACAGAATCATGCAGTCTACACAAGATCTTTCGAACCCCTAACCACCGCCATTGTATTTCTATGGCATGTTCAAAGCATGAGATAGCGATTTCTATGCACTCTTCCTTACAAAATTATTGTTAAGGCCATTGGGACAAGGATCAAACCAGTTACCCAGGATAAAGCTCACAGCCAGCAAATTTATATCCTTAATAATGAAGTTCTGGCATTGGGAATTGTTGAATGGGCCCTATAGGGGGCCTGAGATACTCATACAGTCAAAAGTTGCTTTTGAGAAAGCCTGTCACACGATCCAATGGCCCTCCATCACCCAAATGTTCAAGTGTACTTTGGACCCACTTTAGTTAGGCACCTTGAATTGCAGTGCTTAACTGTTAAATGGTTTTGACTTTTTTACCACTTTCTCAATCACTTTTCTAGTTTATCCATTTTAAAATAAGTAATATTTACTTTTAGGTTATATATTATCATTAAAAAATGATTAATTATTTTCTTTCAATGTAAATGTTTATTTTGTTATTGGTGAATGTTTATTGTTTCATTTTTATTATAATAATCTATTAGATAAGGTTGACTTTTATCCACTTTCTTTATCTTTTTTTAACAAATGTTTTTGTGTATCTCTTACAAAGATCACACTCAATTTAAAACTAATCAAAGACCTTCCTAATCTTTAGGGTTCTCACATGCTCAACTCTCATTTTGTAAATGATAATATGCTCTTCATACAAAACATTGCTAAGAAATTAGCCAACATCTTTCAAGTACTTGAACTATTTTGTGTTGTCTTAGGCTTTTAATTATCTATGAAGAAGACCAAGTGCTTCATGATTTGGCTAGTAACCCTAGCCCACAATAAAACCGCCACCATGTTGTGGTCAATGCATTCAATATTTGTAAGTGGGGACCCTCTCACCATGTAAAGACTAGTAACCCCACCTTCCTAGAGCCCTTTTCAATGGCACATGAATAAGCACAATGAAATCTCAACATACTTTGGAATTCCTTTTAGCCTTGGTATCTCTCTTCTTAAAATGTGGAGAGGGTTTTTTACAAAATATCAATTTAAGAAATTTCTTCCTCAGGGCAACAAATTCCTCTCCATGGTTGGTATGATACAAGTGATCCATAAGGCTCATCTAACTAATCATGCATAAATTTCTTTATGTGAGCTTCCCTCTAACTATTATTACATGTGTTAGGAAAATATACTAGATTGATCAAACCATTTCTTATATAACCCCATAAGAGAAAAGTATGCATACAAGTTTACAAAATAAGCATAATGCAAAGATCAAAGACAACACAAAATAACACAAAATATAATGTGTGAAAACCCTCAAAAGGGAAAAACCCAGCCTTCAAAAATATCAACATTCAATGTGTTATTCAATAATGAAAATATTACAATACACTTATTAAGCCTCCATGAATACTTCTAAAATGTCAAGGTCCTCCAATGCATCCTCTATGTGTTCAAGCATGCAATCTCACATGCCATGTCATTCTTCACCTATGCACCCTTCAAAAGAAAGTTCAATACAATGATAGCCAACTCAAACCACTAACCAGTCAACATCAACTACTAAACATGTGCTTGATTTTATAGAATCAAGCTCACACAACAACAACCAAGTGCTAAGATAAAACCATGAATACGCAAAGCCATTGACCCCAACATTTACTTTTTGATACAATTTTTTTTCAAAATTAAATATTTTCCCATTTACAACCCACACATAAAATATCTAACCAATCTTACATACAAATTTACAGCTAGACCCATATAAATATTTAATGTCCTTTTAAAGATGTACCACAAATAAATATTTATTTTACATAATTAAATAATTATTTCGTGTGTAAGGAATACAACACCCTTTTCCTAACAACTTGATCTACTCACTAAACTTATCAAGAACTTTCTCTAGATCAAATAGGGTAGGAAGAAATGAATACTAACCTCCTCTTGGCTTCATTATACTTAACCTAATGATAAGGGAGGAGTAGGTTTACTCAATCCCCACATTCAAGGTATGTCTTTTTACTAAGTGGATTCTTTAAGTATGGAAATGTAATGAACCTTGAAAAACTTATTTGTTCATTGTTACAGTATTACAACTATGGATCTAGGCCTTTAGAATATTTTCATTGGAAAGATAAACTAATTCTAGTGACATACTTTAATACTCATGTTTTTATTCATTTAGAATACTTAAAAATGGTCTCCTAATAACTGGCATGAATCAAACAATCCCCCAAACACAATCTTAACATCCTTGCCTACTTTATTTGGTGGAATATACTTGTCCAAAACAATGAAATTTCACTTCTTTTTTAAAATATCTCAAAGGTAGTAAACAATCTTATAAAGGTATTCATACCTCTAGAGATTTTTAACATTTTCCTAATCTCTAGCATGAAAGAGATAACATCAATTATGCACTAGATTCATTTACTTGTACTCTAATAGATAGGTCATGGAAGAGATTCAAGCTCTTGTAATATTTCTACATTTACTTTTATGGCTTTTGCAAAGACCAAAGATGTCCAAATGGTAGAAGTATTATCACCTTCTCACTCAACCATTTATGAAATTATGCTCCCTAGTCTACAACTTGGTAAAAAAATTAACTTCAAATAAAAATGCACTATTTCTAATACCAATTAGATGAAATTCATTATGTCCCTTTGGCATTTTTAAATCAATTTTCAAGACTAGCTACATATTTAGTATTGTTTCTTATACAACATGCCGTAATTTCTAAGGAAAAACAAGGATCATATTTTTATTTTTTTCCCAAAGTTGGGCAGGTACATGAAGTTGGGTTACAATTTTGTGGCCAATTTCAATTTTTTTTTTGAAAACTCATAACATGAGTGCATTATAATGCGCTTGCGTTATGGCAATTTAAAAGCAAAAAAAAAAGTGAAAGTGATTCATTTTATGTCGACTGTTCTTCTTCTCTGCCCACGGCTAAAAACCCTCATTTTCACGCTCGCATTCTAGGAGGGATTGAGAAAAAATCTTCAACAATGGTTGCTATTTCTTTGCAAGGATGGCGCCACAACGACAAAGAGGTGGGAGAGGTAAGTATTGTTTGCTTTTGTTTTGAATTTCTTAGTTTTAGGTTGATTTTGTTAGTTTAAGGTTATATTTGATATATAAATTTTTGAATTTGTAGGAGATTCAAATGAACCTGCAAACCCACAAAATCCTCAACAAGAAGAGCAACCAAATCCTGAACAAGAAAATCAACCTCAACAGCAACCTCCTCCACCAATCCCTCAACACCCTCTTGGCACTCAACAAAATTTAATGAGTGAGATTGAGAGCAACATAAAAAAAATTGAGGATTTTATTAGTAGGTTGAGTGATCCAAATGGTTCAACCATAGAAAGAATGACCCTCGCAAATTCATTGAAAGATATGTTAAAAATTGTGGATTCAATTAGCAAAAAAATAACTGGATGGCAAGATAGTAGGCAGACGGCTAGGGCATATTATGCAGATAAACTATCATATAAACAAGTAAAGGATTTAAAAATTACAAAAGGTGATTTGTGTTCATTATTCACTGACCCACGCACAAATCAAAATCTTACCCTCAATGCGAAGAGGTTTCCTATTCATTGGTGTCACCACCAAGAGATTAGGAACCGTTTTTATGATAGGTGGTACATGGTCTTTGATGACCGACCATGCAACAATTGTGAAGTCCCCCAATATTTTCTTAGGAAACTATACAGTGAGTTCATATTGAAAAAAATCCCAAATTATTTTGATATGAGGGACTTCCAGGGGAGAGGTGGGGGGTCAGCTCAGGATAGGCCTGGTGCACAGTCGGATCCTACATGGCAAGGGAGACGAGCTCTTGCTAGGCTGCCTTGTGAGCACGTTGTTATTCCTTCCATCGCGAAGGAGAGTGTCGACGTAGAGACATTGCAAACGATCAACACTTTGACCCAGAGTGTCATCCATCATACTAGCCCTATTCTACAACGCCATGCAGGGGAGTCTTCAAGTGGTGGCCTTCGAACCCATGTGTGTCAATCTTGCAGGGAAACTTGTTCAAATGACCCCACCGACACTCAGGAGGCTGTTGCAGAGGATCCATATGCAGCTACAGAGATGGAGAGGGAGACTGACATTTTGCATGATGCGTATGGAATTGATACTTGGGTAAAAGTTAGCATATTAATTGAATTTAATTTATTAAATTTCAATTTTCAAATGCAAGATTAACTAATTTAGTTTTATGATTTTAATAAAATTGTAGGGTCATAGTGTTGAGACTAGATACACCGGCCCTCCACCTACTTATTTCTGCAATACACCTATCGGTGAGGTATGTAACTAGTAAACAATTATAAATTTATTACATGTTAATAGCATTGTTTTACAAATGGTATTTTAATATGTGATTTTGGATGTTGAACAGGGTAATATTGGAGGTTTCAAGGGAACACCTCCTAGTGCCAATGGATTTACTCAAACCTTCACGCAGGTAATATAATAAAGATTTTAACTAATGAATTGTACTTAATAGATTTGTGTAATTTATATTCATATAGTTGGTTACGTTTCATTGCACATCATTCAGACTCAAAGCATTACTTCACATTCCATAACTAATAACTAGATGTTGATAGATGAAAAAATTTCAACTTCAATATATAGTTGTTTAGAAAGTCAACATAAGCAACTTGATGCAATTTCTTCACATGGAGGCATGTGCTTGCAAAGGTGCACCTGCACGACAAACTATGGATGCTTGGAAAAAATCAATGAAACCATAATAGTAAGCAATAGAATAGAAAAGGCAATTAGTAGTTTCAAAAAATGTCTCGAAGAAATGTGGTCTCATGGCATGATGGAATTCCATTCCATCACCATGAGACCACATTTCTTCAAGGCATTTCTTAAAAATGCTCACCACCTTTTCTATGATACCACATTTTTCATACATGTGCACCAAAGCATTTTATCAAACTACTCGTGCTTCCTTGTTGCTATGGCTAAAAGCCTAAAGTCGGTGCTTTTCAACAAACTATGGATGCTTGGAAAAATATCTATCAAAGCATAATAGTAAGCAATAATTTACCATAGAGAAGGAAATGAACTTTTTGAAAAAATTCCTGAAAGAAATGTGTTCTTATGGTGATGGAATGCCATGACGTACATTTGTTTGTAATGGCATTCCATCACCACGAGACCCCATTTCTTTTGAGGCATTTTTTCAAACAGTTCAAGTTGCCTTCTCTATGCCACCACATTTTTCATACATGTCTATGAAAGCATTTAATCAAACGATTCAGCGGATTGTTGCTATGGGTAAAAGCCTAAAAACATGTCCTTTCGAACAAGATATGGATAGGGAAAATAGTAAGCATGATAATCAGAAATATATAGTTTAATAAGTACTCAAAATTTTGTTCATTAGATCTCATACACTATAAGTCATGACGTGGATTGCTATTGTAACTTTTTTGTGATTAAATAATGTTTTGTTTTATTTTCAGATGTTGGTTGTGGAAACACCTCCAAATGTTATGAGGGCAATGGATATCGGTGTTTCATCACGCACAATCCTCGATGGCTCTATGGGGGTATGGCGGAAAATTACTAAATTTCTATTTACATTCATTGTTATAGATGTTAGTTCAAGTGAAAGATCAAACAAATTATTGATTAATAGTCTAATTTCTATTTGGATGGTTTATACAGGGCTTGGCATACCTCAACATCAGCGTGTGAATATTTCCCTCGTGGAGAGTGATCGTGAGATGGTTGTAAGTGATTTTTTTTTAAATATATCATTTTTTATAATGTAATTTCTATATATTAATGTCTTTACTTCTTAAATTGTAACAATTAAAACTTCACCAAGAGCTTAACGCTAGTAGGAGGAGCAACAAGAGCACTCCTTGAGTGCAGCAGAAATGAGTGACAGACCTATCGCCATCCGATTGACCAGCAAAGGCAAGAGTTTATTTCAAGAGCCCGAAGAGCAATGACTTTTAATTCTAGAGCCCTTTGTTGTATGCCTACATGGCAGTTTTGTACATATTTTGTATTGGATATATTTGACATTGTATGCCTATATGGCATTCTCGTAAGCCTATATGGCTATTTTGTACCTATATTTTATACTTATATCGACATATATTGATGTATGCGTACATGGCTATTTGGTTAATAGAAATATTTTTTATCGATGGTGTCCATATTTGCATGTTATAAATTCATGGTTCAATAGATATGAGTTATGTGTATTCAAGTGTATACTTTACAACGTACGTGTATTCATTGTGACTTACGTGTGTTCCAATGTATACTTTGCGACTTACACGTTTTCATGTGTATACCTTGTATTTGTGCATATACTTTGTATTAAGTTGTGTATACCATGTATTCGTGTGTATACTTCAAGGCATATGTGTTTGTGACTACTTGTGCTTCCCTTATTCACATGTACATGCTTGACTTATTCACGTGTATACTTATTAATTGGTTAGCCATAGCATTGATCATTGTTGTCCTTCGTGGTTTGTCTTGAATAAATTAATTGATTGATGGTAAACAACTTTATCTAAAAGAAAAAACGCGTTTTCAATTGGTATTCTATGAAATGATTGATAAAAATATTCCAATATATTTAATCCTTTGATTGGAATAACTCAATTAAGCAAAGGATATGTATAATACTTTTCCTTTTAGATTAGCAATGCATGGAAGTTTCAAAAATTATCCTTGATATTACAAAAAGATATGTGTTTATACACTTCAATTGTGCACTCACCCTTTGGTTCTTTGAAAGAAAAATCTTCTTATGCCATTGTTACACTGTACAGGTAAACCAGATTTTGTATTGTGGAGCTATATTAAGCTACCACTCTCAAGACCAATGTAAAAATGATACAACATAATGTTTGAGACTACAAGAAGACATCAAAATGGCTAGTGTACTAAACAAATTCTTATGATTTATGAAGAACGCTGATAACTCTACTCAGTTCGCTTCTTTTTTCAAAATCATATAAATTGAACCCTAGCATAAATAGACTCTGTATATCAAGCTACCACAATTCAAGTTTCAACGATGAATATTTATGATGCATGTTTTAAATGAAAATCAAGTTTATGGTGGTTTTGTTGTTTATATGATGTTATGTGATATTCTAATCCTAATGCATGCTTCTAGGTTGCATATATATTTATATTTTGTTTTTACATGATTTTTGTACCAACGAACCGAACCCCCCTCCAAAAAAATTTGGCCTGATCGACGAACCGAACCCCCAAACCTGAACCCGAACCTCAAAACCTATTCCAACACTCTTCATTTTTCCTGCACAAACTTAATTGACCACCAAATTATGTTGCCTCTTCACTTTACCCACTTTTACTCCCTCAAACATCTCTTTTTCATTCAAAACCCCTGTTTTCCCAACTAGGGCATCATGCCATAACATATTTTTGACCTCCCCTGTCCTTGCAAACCTTTTGAACACATCAAACTCCACAACCTCGCTCTATTTCCAACCTATTCTAACTTATTTTAAATCAATTTCTTCTTTTCACCTCTTCTAGGCTTGTTTTTAAGGGGCCTCAATTTTGAATTTTGAACAGGGGGAACGTTAGTAATCTCTTCCAATGCCTTTACCAATGCTATTTTCTTATTCATACTCCCTATCCTACTTATATCAGGCCCATATCATCGAGACACAACCTAAACAATAGATGGAATGGCCTATTTCAACATATTACACTCAAACCCTTAAGGGATTGATTCGGTTGAACGTAGCTCAGAGCGATTCCATGTGTTTGGGTGTGAAAGAGGACCATGCCTATCATAAACATACCTATTCAGACGCGTTGGAATAATTTTTTTGGTCACATGAGTTGCAGAACAAAAGTTGCACCACTTTGCAACTTTCCACTACTTCCATTTGACACTTTTTCCATCAACTAAAAATTGGAAACCATAGGAAAACCACTTTGAGATAACAAAAACCAAGAGAGGTTATTGCAGAGGGGCCCAACACGATCTCATAGGATCAAATGCGATGTTTCTAAGCATCACGATATCTGAGTAACAATATGCTGAAGTTTGTAGCCATTTTGCACTTTGGACCCTTAAGGGATTGATCCGGTCAAACATAGCTCAGAGGGATTCCATGTGTTTGGGTGGGAAAGAGGACCATGCCTAGCGTAAACATACCTATTCGGATGCGTTGGAACAATTTTTTTGGTCACACAAGTTGCAAAACAAAAGTTGCACCACTTTGCAACTTTCCATTGCTTCCATTTGACACTTTTTCCATCAACTGAAATATGGAAACCACAAGAAAACCACTCTGAGATAACAAAAACTAAGAGAGGTTATTGTAGAGGGGCCCAACACGATCTCGTAGGATCAGATGAGATGTTTCTAAGCATCACAATATCTGAGTAACAATATGCTGAAGTTTGCAGCCATTTTGCACTTTGGACCCTTAAGGGATTGATCCGGTCAAACATAGCTCAGAGCGATTCCACGTATTTTGGTGCGAAAGAGGACTCTGCCTAGCGTACAAATACCTATTCAGACGCATTGGAACAGTTCATTTGGTCACACGAGTTGTAGAACGAAAGTTGCACCACTTTGCAACTTTCCAATGCTTCCATTTGACACTTTTTCCATCAACTCAAAATTGGACACCACAGGAAAACCACTCTAAGATAAAAAACTAAGAGAGGTTATTGTAGAGGGCCCAACATGACTATAGGATTAGATGAAAAGTTTCTAAGCATCACGGTATCCGAGTAAAACATGCTAAAGTTTGCAGCCATTTTGAACTTTGGACTCTTAAGGGATCGATTTGGTTGAGCGTAGCTCGGGCGATTCTCGTGTTTGGGTATGAAAAGAGGACCACACCTAGCGTAAACATACCTATTCAGATGCGTTGGAACAATTCGTTTGGTCACACGAGCTACAGAACAAAAGTTCCACCACTTTGCAACTTTCCACTACTTCCATTTGACACTTTTTCCATCAACTGAAAACTGGACACCATAGGAAAAACCACTCCGAGATAAAAAAAAACTGAGAGAGGTTATTGTAGAGGGGCCCAGCACGATCCTATAGGATTAGATGAGAAGTTTATAAGCATCATGGTATCTGAGTAATAGCATGTTGAAGTTTGCAGCCATTTTGCACTTTGGACCCTTAAGGGATCGATCCAGTTGAACGTAGCTCAGAGTGATTCCGCATGTTTGGGTATGAAAGAGGACCATTCCTAGCATAAAAATATCTATTTGGATGTGTTGGAACAATTCGTTTGGTCACATGAGTTGCAGAACGAAAGTTGCACCACTTTGCAACTTTCCATTGCTTCCATTTGACACTTTTTCCATCAACTGAAAACTAGATACCACAGGAAAACCACTCTAAGGTAACAAAAATCGAGAGAGGTTATTGTAGAGGGGCCCAACATGATCCCATAGGATCAGACGAAAAGTTTCTAAGCATCACAGTATCTGAGTAACAACATGTTGAAGTTTGTAGCCATTTTGCACTTTGGACCCTTAAGGGATCGATCTGGTTGAACGTAGCTCAGAGCGGTTCTGCGTGTTTGGGTGTGAAAGAGGACCATGCCTAACATAAACATACCTATTCAGATGCGTTGGAACAGTTCATTTGGTCACACGAGCTGCAGAATGAAAGTTACACCACTTTGCAACTTTCCACTGCTTCTATTTGACACTTTTTCCATCAACTGAAAACTGGAGACCACAGGAAAACCACTCCGAGATAACAAAATCCGAGAGAGGTTATTGTAGAGGGGCCCAGTATGATCCCATAGGATTAGACGAGAAGTTTCTAAGCATCACGGTATCTGAATAGCAGCATGCTGAAGTTTGCAGCCATTTTGCACTTTGGACCCTTAAGGGATCGATCTAGTTGAACGTAGCTCGAAGCGATTCCACGTGTTTGGGTGCGAAAGAGGACCATTCCAACGTAAAAATACCTATTCAGATGCATTGTAATAGTTTTTTTGGTCACATGAGTTGTAGAACGAAAGTTGCGCCACTTTGCAACTTTCCACTGCTTGCATTTGACACTTTTTCCATCAACAGAAAACTAGAAACCACAAGAAAACCACTCTGAGATAACAAAAACTGAGAGAGGTTATTATATATGGACCCAACACAATCCCATAATTTTAGACAGAGATTTCGTAAGCGCCATGGTATCCGAGTAATACCCCGTCAAAGATTGCTACCCTTTTGCACTTTGGGATTTGATGTTTCATTAAACTGTACGGTTCCGTATAGGGTGATTTTGCTCTGTTTTTGATGGAATTTGGTGGGAAGTAGACTTAAATCTATTTTAGTTTTGGTTTTGTTGGATTTCAAGTGATTTTGTGCATTTTAGAAGCCAATTATTGAGGGTCGGTTTGTATACCCTGTTTTAAGGGTTTTGAGTGCATTAAAATGTCATATTAAGCCTTTCACCCATTGTATGCTTCTATAACTTGATGGAAAGGATTATTTATGTTTATAAAACATGTGTGCATAGTTTTTTGTGCAATGGAGGTGAATAGAGGGTTTTTAGGTGATGCCCTAGATGTCAAATGGTGCATTTTTTAGTGGAAAATGGTGGTTTACTGCTAGGGTTTGAAGAAATATTTGGGGGCAGTGATATCTCTTGAACTTTTAAGCTTGTGCAGACCTTTTTGAACATGTTTTAGGCTTTGGTTGGCTGTGGGAAGTTTCGAGTATGGGTTTTCAACAAACCCTTGCCTAACTTATAGTCTCCAAATCTCATCAAATGGGCTTATCTTTTAGAGAAGGTCATCCAATGGCCAACCAAACATCAATCAAGCTTTAACATAGACCCTAAGACAAATTACCAAGAGATCATACCATGTTTCTTTGTACCATAATTAAGATCCAATAGACCACCTTGCATAAAGGCTAATAAATTAGCCTTATTTACAAAGAGACAACTTTTTAAACACTAGATCTTCACTCAAACTCCTGAAACAACAATATGTTTTGTGTCAAAACCTCCAATTCCATGGTTTTTTTTCCAGGTCCAAGACCTCTACACCCCCAATACACCAAATCCTCTATTTCAAGCAAAATACTTGGGGTTTTAATGAAACCCCTATCTCCCGCACCTGCCATACCCAAACAAAGCACCAAACACACTTACCAGACCTTGCACATGGTGAATAATACATTACATGGACAGTCTTTCCCACATTTTGTCAAAACACCACTTGAAACCCTCATTTTCATCATGAAAATACCCTGTTGTAGCCCTAGAACATCATCCCAAACACCCAACCTTGACTCCACAACATTATAATCAGGTTAGGCATATATTTTACGAGTTAGAGGACCCATTCCACAAGTTACAGTAGGCACAAAAAGTGGAATGGGTTGAATTACATCATGAAACCCTTCAATCCAAGAACACTGTGAAAGTAGGTAGCAACAGTAAAAACAAGATAACCTTCTCGCCCCTCCTAAATTTTGGACCACATCCATTACCTCCACATAAAACTCAACATCCTTAGTCTTTTTGGTTCCCATGCCTTGATATGGTTGTGCAAATGAAAATGAAGAAAATTAATCATCTCCTTCTCCACTGGTTGGAAGAATGCATGCTTAATGTTTTGATACATGATATCAACTCCCTCTTTTGCTCTCACGGTTGAATATCAAAATCCAATATGGTGGGCCTCTAGAGTTCTAGTCATCTTTATTCCTCTTCCACCAAATGCTGGCCTGATCCACACGTCTGCCAACCTAATTGGCTTTGTTTTTGAAAGCTGAAGTTTCTCTTGAGTCACCAATGTAGCTCTCTTTTCCTTTTCAAACTCTTTCATTGCTACAAATCATCTCTTGGATTTAATCATCTGTACCACATGATTGATGTGATTTGAATCCTCGCATCTAAAGGAAATTTCCTTTACATAAATACTGCTAGGGAATTTCAATGTTGCAACTATAGTTGGTATTAAAGTTGGTACCTGCAACATGAAGAGTGATTCTCATTCCTCTTCTACATTAGAGGGTTCATATCCTTGATCTGACTCTTCTGAATTATCAGAATCAAAATCACTAGCAGAGGCTTTGAAAGGAACTCCATAAAAACCAAGCTCTCTAAATAGTATATCAAACTCTACTTCAAAATCTTTTAGATGAGGCTGCTCCCATAACTCTCTTACTCACTTGATAAATCCTTGAAACTCTATATTGATTTTATTTTTACTATTCCTCTCTTGTTGTTCTTCCTCAATTTCATCAAGATCATACATTGACCTTCTTACCCCTCCTAAATTTTGGACCACATCCATTACCTCCACATAAAACTAGACATCCTTGGTCTTCTTGGTTTCCATGCCTTAATATGCTTATGCAAATGAAAATGAAGCAAAGTGATCATCTCCTTCTCCACTAGTTGGAAGAATGCATGCTTAATGTTTTGATACATGATATCAACTCTCTCGTCTACTCTCATGGTTGAATACTGAAATCTAGTATGGTGGGCCTCCAAAGTTCTAGTCGTCTTTCTTCCTCTTCCACCAAATGATGGCTCTATCCACACGGCTGCCAGCCTAATTGAATTTGTTTTTGAAAGATAAAGTTTCTCCTAAGTCACCAATGTAGCTCTCTCTTCCTTTTCAGACTCTTTCATTGCTACAAATCATCTCTAAGATTTAATCATTTGTACCACATGGTTGATGTGCTTTGAATCCTTGCATCTAAAGGAAATTTCCTCAACATAAATATTGCTAGGGAATTTCAATGTTGCCATTGTAGTTGGTATTAAAGCCGGTACTTGCAAAATTGAAAATTATCTTTATATAAGAATTCCCTCCATCTTGTTGGCTTGTAACACTCTTGATGGTGGCTACATGAAATCTTATTTTGATTCCTCTTCTACATTAGAGGGAACTCATATGTCCTTGTTCTAACTCTTCTGAATTATTAGAATCAGAATCACTAGCTTCCATATTCAAAAATTCCCAACCACCATCTTCAATAAATTGGCCACTAGTTCAAGTTCATTCTTCTTTCATAATACTTTATATCCATAGAGTTCAACCATTCCTTCATGCCATCAAGTGAAGATTGAGGAATGGTGTTAATGCGGAGTACATCCTGCTTGAAGTCTTTAAAAATAATAGCCATATCAAATTCCTTTTGCCCAAGTCATACTCTCTCAAGGTTAACAATCTCAATCTTGAACTAATAGTGATTACTAAGAAAGGTAATTCCACCAACTCTATCAAACAGTTTACCGTAGGAACAATAAAAGCAAAGGCTTTGAAAGGAACTCCATGAAAACCAAGCTCTCTAAATGGTATATCAAACTCTTAGACCTCATTCTTGCACATTTACAACCAAATTCAAAGATTTTCCTTCAAAAGGCTACAAATTCAAATATTGACAATTTTGTAGCAAGAATGCATTTTTTTGCACATTTAACCACTAAGACTCAAAAACTCACCCTAATACACCTTAAATGGTCTTGATTGACCTTATTTAGCATAAATAAACACAAAATACCTTAATCTAATCTATTGACCACCTATAAACCTTCAAAAAGTGAAATTTTGCAACGAGGAGACTTGGTGCTCCTACACCAAAATTACATTATGTCCGAGCCTTCAAGAGGCTTTAAATCTAGCCTTTACAAATGATTCTACATCTTTCCAATCATGCCTAATTGTTGAGCTTGTAAATAACATGACTTTTTAAATTATAAATCAATTGACCATGTAATATGGCCTTATTCAATTGACAATTTACTCAAAACACAATTTACTAACT
This sequence comes from Sequoia sempervirens, assembly GCA_007258455.2. Lineage (NCBI taxonomy): Eukaryota > Viridiplantae > Streptophyta > Pinopsida > Cupressales > Cupressaceae > Sequoia > Sequoia sempervirens. Next base: position 263,367,624 of record VDFB02000015.1, read on the forward strand.
TAAAATAATTCCATGAACCAAATTTGCTCAATAACCTTGGTGCCCCTGCACCAAATTTAAATATTTCAATAAATGTCATTACAAGTACAAATCTCATTACAATGCCTTAGGTACTCTATTCTCACAGATATTTTACAATGTCACTCATACATTTGAGAATTTCTTATAATGCCTACATCATAGGTTCTCAGTAGAGGTTAACTTCAAATGAGTAACTTGAGATTCCCTTGCAAAGCTTCACACACTCTTTTATAATGGCTTCAAATCAGAATTGAGATTTGTCAAAATCATCAAAATAAGGATGTTGCATTGCTTTTTTGGCTGAGATTCTCTTCGATGGTTCAAAAATCAGCATTTTCTGCAACGAGAGACCAATCAATTTTTACTAGTTTAGTTACAGATGTATGCAAAGTAAAAGAATAAAAAGAAAAAAACTCATCCAAAATGGAAATGAAATGAAAATAGATGGAAGGAACTTACAGATAGGCATGGAATTCTCTCAACTTAGTCACTCCTGGTTATACATCTTCACTGGAGTTCCAAGATACCTATTGCACACAACACCTCTCATGAATCTAGAATATCTTGAAATTCGAGATGCTCCTATAATGTCTACATCATAGGTGCTCATGATAAGGTTAACTTCAAATGAATAAATTGAAATTCCCTCACCAAGCTTCGCATGCACTTTTTTAATGGCTGAAAATCATAATTGAGATTTGTCAAGATCATCAAAATAGGGATGTTGCATTGCTTTTATGCCTGAGATTCTCTTGGATGGCTCATAAATCTGCATTTTCTGCAAGGGGACACCAATCAATGTTTACGGGTTACTACGGGCACAAAAGTAAAATAAGATGATAACATTGGCATCAAACAAATTAACGTGGATACAAGTATAAATTAATAAGAACCATTGTGCATATACTACAAATTAATCCAATGAACCATCGGTTGCTCTACTCTTTATTGTGTCAAGTATTGCCTCATGGTCGGACTTCCTGAGACCTTCCACAAGGTCTTGTTCAAAGGTCTACCCCTATATTTTCTCAAATGAACATTGGATGCCACAACAAGGTTCGAGTAATGAAGAATCTTACGATGCGTGTCAAAGTCCTCAAACAATCAATGTTTAACACTCTTATGTGGGTGCCTTCTAAGCCATGTTCTACTAACAACAACTGAGCCTATAGGGTATTCAATGTTTTCTCCATCTATAATTGGGGCTTCCAATTTCTTTTTTGCCTCAACACAGCGACACAAGTAATAGTCTATACCCTCTTCATTGTCTTCATCTGCAATAACTGCATAAACATGCCCTGCATTTATATGCAGAGAAATCACTTGGGGAGTAGTCAACATTCTGAGATACGATTGCAAAGAGTAAGATAACAATATGGAATTTCAAAAACTAAGCAAGTAGATATATTACTTGGTTGAACTAGATCGATATGTGGTCAAAAGTCGTAGATGATTCCCATCTATGTTAGTTCCAATGTAAATTGATATGTGTGAAGTGGGCTAAGATAACTTTTTCAACCGTTTGTCAACCCTCCCCTCACTTACAATCATTCAGGGCTTGTACATGAAGAACAAAAGCATGCCATCTTATGTGCTCGATACTCCATGAACCTACATTTGAGCTAAAGCAAGAGTGTAGCTCATTCGATCATGTTAGTGTACAAAAATCCTCATATGGTGCAATGTTAGTATCATCCATCAACTAAAAAAATCTACAAACTAAAGGCGTACCTTCATTACCTAGACCCATCAAAACATTACACCACTTTCGGCGATTGAACTTGCATATGTCAACTTTTGCCTTGTCTTTATGCTTTAAATCTTCTCATGCTAATGCTCTTTTTCATGCATGCTCCTACCACCATCATGCTCCCCTTTCCATGCGACCTCAAAAAGTTCCACATATGTTGAACACACGTAGTGAGATACATCTTGCACAACCAGGTCAGAACATCTTGGCGTTCTTGGTATGTTGCATAGTTATCCGAACCATATTATATGCTGACCGTATGCTATGCCCCTCCAAGACAAATCACTATAGAACATCTGGAAGCAACCTTGCATGAACTCTGGAGAATGTGTGCAATCATCACTAATATAAAGTGATACTCCCTCAATACCTTCCTTTGGTCCTCTGTACTATCAATTGCATGAATGAATGCTATGTGCACAAATATCGAAACTTGTGTGGAGTTGTAATACTGTGACTGCACCTCACACTGTGGCTCTAGAGTGTAGTTCTCTACAAATTCAACCGTGATCTTATGTTTCAAGCGGAAAGGTGTCTTTCATAACTTGAATTGTGTGTCCAGCCATTGGGCTCTATGGGTATGTCTTGCATACTCATACACTAGATTCTCATGAAACATGGACATAAACTGATACACTGGAATCTTCTCAATAACAAAATCACACCTTTTTGCTTGAGACCCATCTTTTGTAGTGTATGCCACTATTTTATACTTCAGAATCTACTAGTTTATAATCCCCTCATCACGTGCTTTCCATATGTTGACATCTTGGCATTAAGTTGCAAGCCACACTTAGCCTTCGCTGAACCATCCAAGCATGTTGTCCTATAGAATATTGGCCATCCTCTATTGAACATAATTTTTTTTTTGATTAGAACTCTCTTGAAGATTTTGGTGGGGCTTCTATGCCACAATCCTGCAAAACATCGTTAGTATGCAAATCTAAACATATAGAGCGATAAACATCATAATGCTCAGAGAATTCAATATGTAGTCTATAGCAACAAGTAGCACGTGTGTGATTTATCTTGACATAAAAAGGTTTAAGCATTTCAAAAAATATTTGAGAAATACTAATTTGAGGATAATCATTTTGAAATTTATGAAAAAATTGGGTTGAGTCATATCCAAAAATGCTTTGGATGTGGCTCATGGTTCCAACTATTGATTCTCCTTCTTACGACATCCCTTTGATTCGGAGATGGTCTTGTATTATTCTTCCAATAATCTTCAATTAGTGTTCTCAATGCTTCAACAACTTTTTTATCTTTGTGTGGTAGTCTCCCCAAGAATGCCCATAATTCATTTGAATCGGTGCCTCAATTCTTTGCCACCTTTGAATGGCTTTTTGATAAAGTTTTTCTACTAATTCCCATTTGTTCACTTGTCTTTTTAATGAGGCGGGATCTCTTTGTTTGATAGCTTACCAAAGTCGATGTAACGGGGTGACATTACTATCCTTTGAGTAATTACCCACACTCTCATAAGCATCCATTAGATTCTTCACAATAGTGTTTTCACTTGATGCATTCGATGTTCTCAACCCAAGAGTCTTCATGATGTTTCGTACTTTGAACCCCACATCATTTGAACAAATAGTTGACATCTTGTGGTCTCATTTAGCCTTTCAAAGAATATTTTCCAAATCTTATCAGCATATCTTCTACAAGTGCGTTCTGGAATCTTACCTTCCATGTGCTGCAAAAAATCCTCATCAATATTAATCAAAAACTTTGGCTTTCTACACAAAGTTCTAGGTGGTGTTCTCCTAGGTACATACTTCTCAACATTAGCAATTTCATCAATATTTAATTGAGGTGGGCTAGATTGCGTACCTTCGATCGAGGGTGGAATAGAAGACATACCTTGAGGTTCATGTGGGGATGATGGCATACATTCTTCGTCAAATCCGAATGATGATGTACTCTCAACTTCAGATGTGGTGGATGGTATCCAACCATACTCACTTGTGGTAGATGGTGTCCCTCCATATTCGCTTGTGCTTAATGGTGTCCCTTCATATTCACTTGCGGTAGAGGGTGTGTCTCCAACCACAATATTTGAATCTCTCCTAGCACGAATCTTTCGCATTCGTGCCCTTTGTGCTGCCAATTTCTTTTCTCTTTTTAACGGTTGAGGTTCCTCTTCAATTGGCTTGTTTTCGTCAATCGTTTCCAATTTCTTCTTTTCACGATATGTTGCCACCCATTCTCTCTCCTGTTCTTTGAAGGTTTCATACTCTTCGTCTGTTAGATCTTTCTTCCTTGTTCATTTCTTCAGCATGGCAGATAATTTTACCTATAGCATGGTAATGAGACGAATATTAGTTCCTCAAAAATGTATCCATTAAAATAAATGAAATATATATGTCATTCAAGGCTTCATAAGTAGACAACATAGGTGATGAGGTAGCTAAATTCTGATGAGGTAATTTAGAAATAGATAGAAAGCATGGAACAGGTCTTGGGGAAATTTTTGGAGTCTTTTAAAGGCATTAGGGGTGTTGGGGTGTGCCTTGACAAGTTGAAAGCTTCCTTGTATAGGCCTAGTGAAGCCTTGTTTATGGCTTGTAAATCAATCTTTTGATACATTTGTTTTGAGTGTTTGATCTTGTGATTTTGGGAACCTATGGAGGGTGGTGTTAGGAGTCTAAAACCATGTTTCCTTGTCTGGTTAATGCCTTTAATCAGTTTTTATTTTGACTGTCCTATTGGTGAATGTTGCAAAGTTGCATGGGCTTGTGTAGGAGCGATGGAAGAATGGATGTTTTTGGGTGCAAGGTCTATTTGTTTGGTCATGTTGTGTTTTGTGAAGAGTTGTTACATCATCCCCAAGTCTTGTTCAGATGTCTAGTTGTGTGAGTCAAATTGAGTGGTCAAGTTGCGTTGTTGAGAGGAATAGTGAAGTTGGTGTGTGCATACAGAGTATTTGAGAGAAGCTTTTGAAAAGGAAGTTGCTTCCCTTGCTACTCTGCATCATTTTCAATAGTATTTAGGGGTCTAGGTAGTAGAATTTTCAAAATGTGCAAAAATTTCTAAGTTGTGAAATTAAAAATCATCAGAAGTTAGATTTCACACGTTCACCGCTTGAACCCTAATAGTAGTGGAAACTCAATTTGTGCCCAATAACTCAAATGTTCTCCCAAACACCAAAGAAAATATTGATGGTTTTAGACACCCATTTTAGAGTTATTACACATATCTTAATGTTAGGTACAAGTCCTTTGGAAGAAATCCCCAAAAACACCCCTTCTAGGCTGACCTAATTAGGTTGATTAGACCTAATTTGCAAAGCAACATGCCCTCAAACTTATCACATGACCTTGAAACCTTGGGGAAGCATTTCTTAGGTTCCCAAACCTCCAAAACCACAACTAGATTCCTCTGGTACAGAGAAATTCATGCCAAACCTGGAAACCCTTGTTTTATGCACTATTCAAGAGGGTTTATTGAATATGCTACTTCCACAACCTCCCAGACTTTAAAAACAACTTGAAAAAAGGAAATTAACCCTGCACATGCCTAAAAGTTGAAAACATCATGACCTCCCATAGAGATTCTCCCAAACCCTAGGCCTAAGCCCTCATTCACATGCATTTTTGTTCACAACAATATTACTCATATTGTAAGTTTGCACCCCTAACACCTATAACTCACTAAAAACACACCAATGGTTTGAAATGAGCCTTATTACATCCAAAAAACACTAATCTTCCACACTTTACATGTAAATTCAAAAACTTGCCTTCAAAGGCTACAAAGATACTTTAGTGCAAGATCACCATTTTTCACATTTTAACACCTAAACTCAAAAACTCAACCTAAGACATGCTTAGTGGTCTTGATTGACCTTATTAAAAACAAAAAATGCTCAAAGACTCATCCACCTACCTATTGACCTCCTAATTACCATCAAATGATCAAATAAGGAGGATGAGGTGTAGGTGCTCATGCACCAGGGTTGTAAAAGTGTATTAAAGAGGGAGACCAATGGTCATCTCTTTCAAATGTTAGTTTTGGAAGTTGAAGTGGTTTGTTTTAGGAGGGAAAAATTATAAAAGGCCATGAGAAACTTGAATGGAGGATGATCCTTGGATTGGGCATCAAACCAAATGAGTTTTTGAGTTGGGTAGCGTTATTTTATGTTAGATTGAGCATGAGTAGGGTATTTTAGGCTTGTTTGAATAGTTTTCAAGTTTTGGAGTGGTTGGCAAGTGCTACTTTCAGTAAAACCTAGGGTTTCTAAGCCTAGGGAGAGGGTTTTGTGGTTTGGGTGGTAAATGATTGAATCTCTGCAATCTAGCATTGTAATTTGAAGTTTTGACAGATATAAAATTCTTCCCCAAGGTTTCAGGAGATTACGCAAAGTTTTGAAGGTGGTCCCTTTGTAAAAGTGGGCTAATTTAGGCCCTTAAAAGCGTAGAAAAATTGATTTGTGCAGTTTGGTACAAAACAAGCATTGGTGATTGTTGGATAAGTTGAAAGGCTCTATAATGGGTCCCTGATGTGTGTTGTGTTTTGAGTTGAAAGGTTGTGTGAGTGGAATTATACCCGATTGAGTGACTTTGATATGCTACAAAGAACAGTGTGAATATGCTGAAAGAAGAAGTCCTGATGAAATTGTAAATTGAAAATTGTGTTTGCATATTGGAGTTGTGTATTTGTGTGTTGCAGGCCTCCCCCTATTGCATTAGGAGTATATTCCAATTTTTTATAGACTCGTATGGAAAATTTTGTAGCATAGACAAGGCAATCAACTAGTTTGTATAACTGTTTGACAAAATAACTCAAAGAAAGCTTTGGAAGCATACACAAAGTAAGTCAATTGTTAAATAACAAAATAACTCAAAGAGATTTGGTTTAAAAATGTGATTGGAAAGTGTATAAAATTGTGTAATTTAAAATGTCCATTGACAACCTAAGGTTGTAACATGACAAACAAACAATGATCAACATGGAATATGCAAAACAACAAAAATGAAAGAAAGCCATAATAGAATGAAATAAAATGTACAAATACTTCACATACCTAAAAAACCAAAGTTTGAAATGGAGGAGTTCTACCCAATTATGTAGCCTTTTCTTATTCTTTCCTCAAACTCCTCAACAATTTGACTTTTTCAAAAGCTTGTTCCCCTCCAAACTTCAATTTTATATCAATTATCACTAGAATTCAAAATTGAATTGATATTAAATGCCTTTCAACGTGAAAACTATGTTATTTCATGCAAAGGTGGTGAAAAGATCATGAGAAAGGTGGTGGAATCTAAAAATCATGCATGGACACTTCACTCAATCTTCAAAAAGCTACTTTTTGTTGGAGCATGTG